>BMAO01012095.1:0-60354 GCA_019973975.1 Trichonephila clavata | reverse complement strand
TTTTTCGTAGTAAATAGTTTTGTGTTGTCAGTATTTAGTTTTATTATTTTCCCAATAATATATAATAAAAATTATTTGACGGCACGTCTATAACTCATCAAACATTTCTTAAGAAAAAATGGCACTTTGATCAATAAAGGTTCGCCATCCCTGATATAGGTAATTCTTTTCAGCGGTTGAACATCAATACTCCACTTAGAAAAGTTGAGAAATCACACAAGAATCAACTTGGTTTCCATTAAAACTGTCAGATACTTGTCGCCAAACACCATCCTCTATGAAATTTACACAAGGCCATGTAATTCCAATAATACTGAAAGTGACTTTGCGATAATGCCTCGATGTCAGAGTAATGTCCATAGAGCTGATTTGTACCCAAATCCTCTACAGCCATTCTGTGACGAACCGCTTCCATTGATAATGCCGCATCAAAGGCTCTCGAAATGCTACTAGTTGATAAACTGTATACTATACATAGGATGTACTAAACTGAGTGTTTAGAAATTACTATGATGTGATAATTTATAAAAATAATTACGTTTTGTAATATTCGAAGATGTTCTATTTTCACCGTAGTGAGTACAATTTTGTTGTTTAAACCCATTTTCGATTTCAAAATGTTGTTTTTCAATTCAATATTGCATTTGCAACATTGTTGATATCAATTATCGAAATATAAACATTATTAAATTACGTGTAGCATTATTATTTTCAAGAATATTAGGAAGGCTTGTGTATCCATTAAGCTTTAATCGTAGTCATTTTCGGTAAATTGATTACATTTTTTTCCCGTTCATCATAATAAGATCTTAAATAATTAACTTAATTTAAAGAATATCGAAAGGCGTTTACATCCCTTCTACCCTGTGACCCGGCTAAAGGTGTGGAAGGAACTAAAGGATCATACGACATGATGAATTCCAATTATTTTTATTTATCACTATAACAACTCAAACACAAATAACACTATAAATAAGATAACTCAATTCAGTAATAGAGCAAGAGGGAGACGAGATTCGCGTTTGGGGAGGATATATTCAATCATGCAGCTCTACTTTTAATATTACTTTACACAGAGCTTATGTATTTAATGACCGCACTATTAGTGAAACATTCTAAGCCTCAACTTAATTTAAGATCACAGTACCTGAACTCATGCAGTCTTCTATTTAATTCAAGTTAACTTTAACACTTCTGGTTAGCTAATCTTATCACTTTCTTGTTATCTAAACTTCTGGCTTTCTTACTTGCTCTCTATCTCTCTCTGTTTATGTATACACTTCAAAGCCAATTCGCTAAATATTCATTATTCACTTCACTTCTCATCTACTCACAATTCACTAACCCTCAAACACGCTGAGAAGGAATGTATATATTAAACTTAATTTGCATATCACGTTTTCTTCTTTTAGAAAAATATTGGTAAAAATTGCTGGCCCAAAAGAACACCCAAAAGGAGTTAGCTGAAGGTCGCGAATAGATCCGTCACAGTATAACTTAGAAAATTCTCTGTTAGAGCAATTGTATTTTGCCTACATTCTTCGTAATTCAGGAAGAAATCATTTCACTAAAATGATTCACACATAAACCCATTTTTTTGAACTTATTTTAAGTTTAAAAGTCAGTATATTCTAAAGTATTCACAGCTTTAATATATTTTTAAGAAGCTTTTAAAAATAAATATATTGATGATGACTAATTTTTCAAACCTCGAACAAAAAATAAAACTCGAAAGTAATTTCAAAACGAAATATTACAAATCATTCTATTAATTAATTATCTATTTACTGAAAATACATAAATAGATATTTTATATTGAAATATCAAGTATAATTTTTAAGGGATTTTAATAAAAATTAAGTAAAAATTGTTATTTTACTAATTTTGTTTTATTTTATATTTTGGGTAAAAAACGAAAGATAAAATTCGACGAATGTTCAACCATTCAAGGTTAATGGGCAAATTATTTGAGTCCAAGCGCTATACAATAAAAAAAATCCTCATGTTCGCATTAAAATTATAATAACAAAAATAATACAATGCATCATTTTCAGAATTCAGAAAGTATAATTTTTAGCCACATTTCTGATTGTAAAATAAATTCTACAATTAGTTAATATTTCCTTACATTTGAACTCACAAATTTCAATACTTCAAAACTTTAAAATAGTATTCATTAACTACAATTTAACGTCAAAATTTTTTCAATTAACCTTGCAATAATAAAATAGTGAATGTAGTGAAATAAAATGTATACTAAAATACCACACTTCAATGTAAATAAACAACAGTCTGTAGCATTTCCCAAAACATGATATTTACTCAAATGACCAATAAAAAATGAATATAACTATTGACTTTTTTGCACCTCATTTCAGATTTAATTTAATTTACGTCGCAATCTAAAGCAACACGAGGGCTATTGGTGACGGACTTCGATCAAGTGACGAGGACAACACCTGAACCAACACACTCTCTCACCACACCAACGAAAGGACTTTGAGCCTCGACATATTCAAAGTACATCAATCCTTTTACACAGCGGGTTTTCAGTGGTACAAGGTTTCGGTCATGCGACTCCAAAACGTTGGTCACAATTTCGCGACCATGACCAAACAGCAACTGTGGCAACACCTCACCTCGACTTACGTTACCCCGACTTACGCGAGTTTGGAGTTACGAGATTTTCAAACGACGCTGAATGTCATTGGGAAATGGAACGCGAAGCTTCCTCCATCCCATATCTGGATCGTTGATTGTGGCCTGATGTTGGGGGGGGGGGGCTTGATTATAGAGTGGTTCCTGATTGGTTGGGTGTACGAGGCAAGGAGGCGTGGCTATATGAACTGTTTCGGAGAGAGCCGAGTTGGCATGTGATGACCTTGAGTACTATTGAGAGGCTTGGCTGCTATTGGCTGATAGGTCTCTGTGAGTAGGCACTCGAATGGTTGCACTGAAACGTTGGAACTAGAGAAATGGGTGGGGTCTAAAGAAGCTAGCCTGTGTGGGAAATGCAGAGAGAATTGAACTATCCGATTTTCAAATCTCGTCGCGATTCGTCTTTTAATCATCACTAAAACTCAGGGGGAATCAGTGCCTACTCTATGCTACTATCGCACTTCCTACTATGCTCAATTAGGGTTTGCAATCCCGTGTTATATTTTCGATCCCGGGATTAGGATAGGACTATTTATGAAAATACACACTAGCATAGGTGAAATAACAGAATAAAATTGAAAACATAATTAAAAAATTGGTTTAATGTTATTATTTATTGAAACAAATAAAAAAACGAATTCATCATAAAAAAACAAATAAAAATAGTACATAATGAAATTTGAAAATTAGAATTTCTTGTGTTTCTTCAAATAAGCTTTTAAAAAACGCAGCTCTTTTAGCGTTTCATCGGTCAAACGGCTTCTTATTTTTGTTACAAATTGTCCTGCAGAAGAAAAGGCTCGTTCAGATTCTACACTAGTACGCTTTATCATCACTAAAATAGGAGTATGTTCTTTCCAGGTAGTCACCACTTCTCCCGCCACTTTAAAAAAAAAAAAAAAAGAGACATTTTTTTTCCAATTTTTGATGACCGTGTCTCAAATCTAACAGGCTGCATTGGTGCATATACCTACCTCTTTGATAACTTAAACTAGTTCTTCTGCCACATGGTTTTTGTGTACAAATTGACTCAGTTATTGAATCAGAACTTGAGCTAAATTCAAGTGTTACCTCATTTTAAATAGAAGACCCCATTGCATGAGCATTTTGTAATGCAGTGGGATTTAAAACATCAAATCTTTCAAGTAGATTGATTTTAATTGAAGAAGGAACTGTGACAAAATCTATTCCTGAGACAATGCTAATAACATTGTGTAAGTATTACTTTAAACCAAGCAAATCTGTGCAACGTTCTCCCATACGAGAAATAAGAGATACATGCAATTTTTTACTTTTTGCACTTACAATTGAACAAAAATTCTATATACTATATATATATATATAATTAAATTCTTCAAAAATATTGATGAGAAAAAAATTTCAAAATATAATTCAGACAAAAATTAAATCCCGGGATTAGCTATTTTAATCCCGGGATCCGAAAAAACATCGGGGGCCCGTTGCTGCAAACCTTATGCTTAATTAAAGAAAACAGACCATTAAAATCCAGGCTTTCGTAATATGCAATACCGAATTAGGGAAAAACCGCTTCACTTCAAACATTCACAACTTTTTTTTTCTCTCTGAATGAAGCGAGTGAAATCCCCCCCCCCCCCATCAATTTTCCAATCAAACATCGCAATACTTGTAAATAGGGAAGCAAAATAAACAACCCGATGCGTCAGCTTCTTCAGATAGAAGCCTTATTAGTTTCCAAGCAAAATGTTTTTTTTAACTCCCCTTGAATCACTGACAGTCAACAAGCCAATCACACGCAGAAAATTTAAAAAAATAAAATAAAAATAAACTATCCAAACACGCACGTCTGTGGCTTATCACTCAGCGGTGAGTCAAATTCTCACCTAACTCTTCCATCAAGCACAGAACAGAACCCCCACTAAAAATACATCACAGACCCAACGTTTGTTACGTACCTATGTGGAAAAAAAATTCAAGTAACTTGTCATTAACAAGCAACTTCTAATCCTTTTTGTCAACTTCATATCACTGCTGTAACAGTCAAACATTTTAAAAGAGAAATGGGGTGAATTTTTTTTTATCTACCCCACAATTCGGATGGGAGAGAGAAAAAGAATAGCCCTCAATCCGCCCTTTGTGTCTCGTGCACCCCTCTCACGACCTGGGCGGCCCCTCATGTGCCCTAATGTCACGGTACCAAAAGATAAAAATGAGTCATAGCCTTTTCCATGCCCACCCCCTCGCGTAGGCTGCAAAATCGTTTTGCCTTATCCTTTTTTTTTCTGCTCTTTAAAATCTCAAGTGGTTTTGGCTTTTAAAAATTTATTAGCGTCGGTGTATTTTAATGCTGCATTGGATTCTTCGAGAGCTGGGGGAAAAAGTTTTGAGTCCAATAATCGCTAAAGTTCTTCAATCTAATAGAAAGTCCACGAAAAGGGGATTTTTTCCCCTCTGGTGCTTGCTCAAGCTGTTGAACTTATGATATACTTTAACTTTGGGTATTTGCTAAAAAGTTTCATTCGGGAACGGTCTGTGTATACTTGAGAAGTGGAGATGGAAAATAACCGAGTGTAATAAAGATCGAATAATATTTTGAAAAATATATATAGGAAAAGAATTTCATGGATTTAGTAAGGGAGAGAGAGCTTATTAACGTAGCATTATATAAAGCAGTATGGATTTTGGCGACGGACCTTGTAATTTTGAGCCATAATCAAGTGATGAGGATGGCATCTGAGAGAGAATTAGCACCTCCTCTCCATACTTATACACCACGCCAACAGTAGGACTTAAAGCCTTGATAAATTTAACGTGCATCAACCACCTCCTCTACAAGACGATTCTTTTCACTGGATTTTGAGCCCGCGACTCGACAATGCTGGTCGCGACAATGACCACGAACTCCCCTGTGATAAAAAAACGTTTATGTTTAGATTTTAAATTGGTTGTTTGATTGTTTATAAGCGCCACACTTAAGAGCAACGCGAGAATAAAATTCGAACATTTCTCTCAGATCTTTTATAAAGAATGCGTCACTGACATAATTCAATGGATTGAAAAGCACGCCTTACATAATAATTTACTTACATACGTACAGATACTTTTTAACATTACTAGAGAGAAAATGCATTGATCTTCCACGGTCTCTGCTGCTTCTCTCTCTCTGACCACCCACACTCGTTACTTTTACATATTTTAGGGCAGGGGTGGGCAGACGTTTTCAGAGTACGGGCTACTTCTACCTTTTTCAAGGTGTTGCGGTCCACCCAGTCTCTAGGCTAGCTGGCAACGGTAGTCCACAAATATGTTCCTTTTGGTGTATGCACGCCTTAAGTCTTAGTAAAGGCAGTTACCATAAAATGTCTTAGCGGTCGATCACGATCGACTTAATGCCAACCCCTGTTTTAGGGACTTCTGCTCTTAGCCAAGGACGTCTTAAGACATGGGTCATCTACCCGAGTCTCGCCCTCGGCGGGGGCCTCATTTGTTTCAGGGCTCCATTTTGATAAGCTTATGATCCGGATAACTTTAATAGCTAAATATTATTCCCGTTCATGTTTTCCGAAAAACATGGAATTTCAAAGTGCATGCTAACTGGCAAAAGTGGCAAGACTGTGTAACAGGCCTATCCCCGTTTTTCCTAAGAATCCTCTTGGGGAATAACTTTCTTTAAATATTATTTAATTGAAAACTTCTTCCCAAAGAAGAAGACGCGGTCTATGTAAATTATGCCATGTATTTAGGTATTAGCTTTCGGGTTCGAGTAGAAGAAAGAGAGGTTAGAAGCTAAAGCATAGGATGAAGATTAACGTTAAGTTAGACGAGAGCACTTCGTAGAGTATTTGATTAATATTAAGATTGACGGTTTGGTCAATTAGCTGTTAAATTTTATTCGATCCGTTTGAATCGGATTACTTTAGAAATTACCTTCAAATATAAGAAAGTGTATTTGTCTGGAAGTGATAAGTGTAAGTTATCCGATTTATTATTTATCTCGTCTGCTTCGCGATAGCTCCCATATTTATCAATTATTGCTTTTCTTAACTTAGATTGCTGAATTTGTGTTGTTGTTGAGAATAGTAAATAAATTGTGTTGTTTCGACTCTATGGCTATAGTTAGCTTTCTAACTCTAGCACACTAATGGATGGGATATAGAGCCCATCCATTACAACTGTATTATTATGGTATGACCGTTGTCCATGTCTAGGCCTAAGCCTAATACTATAAACAATCATTCAACTCTTTTAGACTAAATGCGACCATCAGTCGAGCTGGTTTGTGAGATTAAGAGTCGCGCACCTTTATTTGTTTCAAATTACCGTTTGTACGAGTATTTAACAATGCATGCTATACACTGCCTACTTTTAAATATCATTGGCAGGGCCTACTTTAGTGCATAGTTGGTCCAGAGTCTCAAAAATGGTTAAAATGGTCGTTGGGTCCAGAGTCTCAAAAAATCTTAAGACGTTCCTACTCTTAGCGGCTCCTCGTGATTGAACTCTGACTCTGCAACGAGATTTATTGGTGGAAAACCATGGTCAAGAAATGAGGGAGACATGCAAGCTCTTCTAACTTCCACATTACGTCAACGAGAGGACTCTGTACCTCGACAGAAATAACAGGCGCCAGCTTCTTTACATGATGGAATTTGAGAAGCAATAAGACAACAAAACCCATCTTTGACAGAAGCAACACCGGTCTAGATTTTATGCAGTGAGTAAATATTAACGTCGCACTATTTTAGCTACACGAGGGCTTTTGGCGACGGACCGCGTAATTTTGAACCATGGTCAAGTGACGCGGACGACACCTGAGCAGACACCCCCTCTTCTAACTACCACACCACACCCAAGGGAGGACGTTTGAGCTCTCGACAGATTTGACGTGCATCGCTCCCCTATACGGCGGGTTTTCAGTGGTACTGGGCTCGAACTCATGACACGCTAGCCATGATCCGATGACTTGACCACTTGGCTACCGCGGCCACCTAGATTTTATGCAGAGAAAATCGAGATATAAATATTTTGACTTATTAAAAGTTTCAACTATAGCCATCACGATAAATATTACTTTTTATTTGGTAAAACCGACGCATTTTAAATGCCAACAAATATTGGTGAAAATTAAAGAATTCCACCTGTTAAATCTAACCGAAAAATCATTATCTCATGCAGCACAAACAACGGATTCCATTGATTTATTGAAACATAACCCTTCAAAAGGAACATATATCCACACTTTCATTTCCGAAACACGCTAACATCTAGGCGACGATCTTTTAACGAGTAGAAATGTTCTATAGACCTGAAAACGACAGCGTGACGGAGGATGTCTGACGAAATGATAATAAAAGTCAATCGTTGATTTATTACCCGTGAATATTGCTCGTCAAAAATGAAAATGTTCAGTATCCATTATATATCAATGCTCTAGATCAGCGATTCTGAACCTTTAATTTTTTATTTATTTATTTTTGTTGCGCGGTACACTTTTAACAATATCAAAATTTGGCGACAAAAAAGCAAAATAAGTTTAAAAGAATTTTACTTATCTGTAATACACTATAAAATAGTATATGATAATAATTTCAATGTTAAATAAATTAATATGTACGACAGAGACAGCAAAAAGTTTGAGTATCTGATTACAAATTATTTGTAAGAACACACTTAATGCGTGATTTGAGCTTGATGATTTTTGATCATTTCGTTTATATTATCATAAAAAAGATAATGCCACTCCATTTCGTCCTCTACTTTGAAAAGATTCGATATTTTTCTTTCTTTTTTATATTTGTTAATGCTGAAAATCCGAATTCACACGTATAAGATGGAGAAAAATGAAAGAATATTTTAAAGCTTTTTTGGGGATTATCGTCTCTAAATTTAATCCAAAATGAATTGATTGACTCTTTTGAATGTTTTGAAATTAAATCTTGATTATTACACAGCAAAATTAATTCTTCCTCTTCATTCAAAGTTAATTTTTATACAGTTCTATCCGTTATCACAAATGAATTACGAACCCAATCAATTTTTTTTTTATATCTAAATTTTGAAAGTAATGAATAACTCCCTCCTCTAGTGTTATCAAATGGTCAATAACAATTTTATGAATAGTTCATTTCAATAAAAAGGTCAAATCATTCGGTTACGGATTTTATTATTGTTTTTCTAAGAGTATAATTAATAATTTAAAAAAATTGGTGGCATCCTTAAGGAATTTGGCGGCACACAAAATATTATTGAGCAGAATCAATCATTAAGAATTGAGATCTGGACTGCAACATATTACATTGAAGATGTTATTATAAAAACATTGATATTTTTCTATGTATAAAATATTTAATTTTTAAGTAACGAAATAATCCTTTTGTATATCAAAGATTTCCGATCTTTATTCGCCTGTAAGCACTCCTAAAATCTACCAATTCTGACGCGCATTACAATCGTGAAGGTCTAAAAAAATGTATGCGTCTTTCTTTCATTTATTCATTAATACAAATAAATTTTACACTCAGGTTCAAATACTAAAACACAAATTATTTAAGATTATAGTAAAATATAATTAAAATTCCTTAAAATATTTATATATGTACGTTTTGTTTATTAATTTAATCTGACCCCTGTTCTTGCAGGTTTTATTTATTTATTTATTTTCAATATCGTTTTGCAATAATGTCGAATTTTTTAATGGTATATTCTTAAATTTTCTTCCAAACATTCCAAAAATGGTCTATTTTTTTAAAATTGATTGTGAAATGTACAGCTGCAGGACCGTTTAATGCTCTATTTTATACTTAACTGATATAATCATTGCAATAAAATCATACACCAGTATATTATACAGGGGCGCGCACAGGAACTTTTCAAGGGGGTGGGGATCTAGGATCGAAAGTCCACCATTCTCGTATCATGCTCCAAAACGCCGCTCAACATTTTCTTTTGATTTTGTCGATTTTCGGGAACAAAAAACAGTAAAAAATTCATTTTTGAATAAATAATTAGCATTAATTAATAAAATTATTTATTAATAACAAATACTTTCTTAAATATTGCGTAATATATACGTAGGTTTAAAATCAATCGAAAAAAATCAAAGTCTTTGGGGGTGGGGTCCGGACTCGGGACCCACTTGTGTGCGCCACTAAGTATACATAATAAAGAGATTCTGATTTTTATGAGCACACTTTGCTTTTAACTTGTTTCGAAAATAAAATGTTTTGTTTATTTAAAAACTTTAGCAGCATATATGTATTGAAAATCACTATTTTGCATACATTCTGGAACATAAAAGAAAAATAATTTTGAAAAATCAAATTTTTAGAATTCTATAAACACCTAGAAAAAAATTGTAATAAAATTTTTTTAACCAACATACTTCCTTTATACCTATTGTAACGTTAAAACATATAATTCTCAATAAAATAGCGAATATAATACCAAAATAAAGGGGAATAGAGAAAATAATAAAGTACGTAAATATTTATCGAATTGTTTTTTTAATCTGAACAGTATCATTTATTATTTATTTTTTGTAGTTAATCCTATTCACTTTTTACTGTCTCCTTAAGGCGTTGGATTTTAAATCCATTCTCAAGTAATTTTTCACGTTTCATCTTTCTATCATGAAGATTAATACAAAATCAATAAATGATAAAAAAAAAATTTGAAAATTTGAAATATTTTTAAAAATGCATTCCAATTAAGCATCCAATTGTACGAAGAAACAATGTTAAGTTTTTTGCAACAAAAAGTCGCATTACATAATATAAACGCTATCCATTAACAATAATAGGCAATGGTAAGTGGATAAATATAAAAAAGTTAAAAAAAAATAATGATCATGATGAGCTGGTCATATAAAAAACCATACAAATTCTACTTATTTCCAGATGTTTTTTCCCACATTATTCTTTCTTAAGAAAAAAACACAAAACATTTATCCTCTCAGGAATAAAACTCTTAACAAAAAACGAATTTATAAAGTAAGTTTCTTTTAAAAGAAACATACTTCTCTTCGGAAACAAAGAAATCATCTTTATTCCCAACACCTTTTCCCTCCAGATTAAAAAAAAAAACTGTCTTTTCCGAAGCATTTTTCTCTCATTTTGAAAGTCATTCTTCGCCGCCATCTTTAGATTCAAATAAGCAGTAATGTCTGCGATTTAGTAAATTGGGCATACATAAGTTAAGCCTAATCGAGACCCTTAAATGAACTGGCTAACGAGAATAATAAAATAAAACGGGAACGATGTCTTTTGATTCTTTCTTTCTAGATAATTCCCATTCGATGCAGACGATCTCAAGGCCCATTAAGGAATACTTTTAAATGTTCCTGTGATGTTCCTTCATCAAAAGAAGCCGTCGTTCGAATTGTGCAATCGAACAACAAATTACTCCGAGCTAAGAAAGAAAAGGGCGGCAGCCATTTTGTTCGAATAAGTATCTTATAGGTGCGTTTTAGATTCGGAAATTTGGAATTCTTTTGAGCGTGGATTTTAATTATGTATCAGGTAAAGTTTCTTCATAGAATTGGCAACTGATAAGAAAATAGAGTAATTTCTCTGCTCCTTAAAATGAGAGATAAGAATAGATGCCATTCGTTGTACTGTTTCTTCCTGTACTGTTCATAAGTTTGTTTTTATAGGTTTATGTATTTAAATAAACTTTAAATGTCCCCATTTACTAAAGCAGTCAATTTTAGTTTCCTTTTCTTGAGAGAATAATTTAAATGGTATTCCATTCATTGCTTTCTACAAATTTTGCTTTTAAAATTATTATTTTGGAGAAAAAAACTTTCTGGAGTAAATCTATACATTTTAGATGGTTAATTAATTTTAATACAAAAGAGAGAGAGATTTAAAAAAAGTCATAAAAGTAGAATTGAAAATGTTTACAAAAATTATACTTCATTATTAGTAGAAATTATACATTAAAGTTATTTTTAATTATCTGTTAAGGATTTAATCGTTATCGAATCTTAAGTTAAGTAGAATGTCAGTGGCAACGAACTATTTTGTTGACAATGATTCGACTGTGAGCAATATGGCGGCCATTACAATATAACATATCACATAACTCATTCTGTATCATTTATTATTTCTCTTATTCATATTATTCCGTATTCTTTTGAGCAAATGGCTCAGTTTTATTTTAAAATGATCTGTAAGACTCAACACCTTGCATTTTCAAAAATATATGATCGTATATTTTTCAAATATATTTTAAGCGATTTTTACGTCAAAAAGTCAACATTTTTATTAAAAATATAATATAGTTACAAAAATAAGCATAAAATGAATGATTAATAACATATACATTAAATAATATTAAAAAAATCATATTTCTTAAAATAATTCATACTGCCAGTCTATAACTCCTAAAAACACTTCTTTATTTCCAAATAAAAAGAAAATAACAGTAAAAGGTGGTTTAAATAAAATTAAGATTACATTCATGGATCTATCATACTTAATTTTTAGATTTATTTACAATTTACAAAGCCTTTTACTACAACATAAAATAACTTGCTTTACATTAGAAGGAAAAAAATATGAAGTATGACAATTTCCTGCACCTTTTTAGCTACTTACGTATCATCTCGTCGTTCAATTTCATCAAAACAAAAAACGTCGCTAAATGCCACAATATGCAGCCAATAAAAGAAAGCACATGTTCGAACATAATAATAATAACGATGAGAGCATTTAGTGAGATTTTTTGAATTAGCGAAATGGTCGACAACATAATACGCAAGTACCCATCTTTATTTAGATTATAATTAAATACGAAAATAATAATTCACATTAAAAATGGCTAAAAATTAAACTAATTTGGAGTTAAACATATGGTTGGCTTTTAACCCACGTTAAAAATCCCATCACATTGTAAGATATTAAAGCACCTATACATATCATCGTTTGGGTTTAACAATGCCATAGCATACACTATTAAATATGGTGCATGTAATGCTTTAAAATAACCTTGAGTCCATGATATCTTTTTCTGGTCTTTATTTGTAACAATGAACTTAACAAAATCATTAAAAATTTAACTATTGAAATTTGACTATAAGACTGAGAAAATCATTAAATCTAAACAAATATATCAATATCCGAGGAAACATCGACACATCAAGCAACAACACGAAACTAAGATTACTATTAAATCACCAATATCTCATTTTAATTCCGATAGACCACGCGGCATCTTCACGAGTGCCAACTTAACCACGTGATCCATATGATTCCCAACATACACAATGCACATTACTACACAATGCACATTACTGTAAGCAATTTTGACAAAAATATTTCAGAAAGACTTTTCACTTTGCATGATTTTCCAAAACAAACGCAGTTCAAAAAGAGACATGGAATTTTAAAACACACCATTCTCATGCATACACTCAAAAATGAAAAATCCCTTTCCAGTGCCGCGATTCCTCCTTCAACACTCCTTGCGCATATATCTCCCTAAAAACTCCCAGTTCCGTAATAGGGCCCCGATGACACATTGCCCCTCGATTCCACGCCGATTTTCAGCTCCTAACTCAACCACGTCACCCCATGACACGGTGAAAGCTCAAAGCCACACACACAGCCCAAGAAAAAAACAAGCAAACAAGAGGGAGAAGAAAGGCAGTTAGAAAATCGAGAAAAAAAAAGTATCCACACTGCAGTTATGGGATCTATTTTTGGGCAGGCAAGACATGTGCAGGCGGGGGCGTATCGTTTATCCCCATCTCTGGTGCACCGCCTGACAAAATGCGGATAAAAGACAGATCAAGTTTGCGGAATAGTCCTTCTTCGCTTGCCAAAAAGGAAACTGAGTCGGTAATTTTGGTAACAACGTGATTGTGGTTGGCTGTAGGGATGTTTGGAAGGAAGCGGGGTTTTATCTGGTCGATCGCCTTTTGTTGGTTCAGTTGGCGATCAATGGACTAGACCGAGATTTTTTCAAGATGGCATACTTCCGAGCCATGGGAAATTTGTGAATTATGGCGCCCTTTTCGGAACCACTTCAAAGCAGCCTAGATAAAGCACTGACACAGCTGCCTGGAGAAGACCACTGTTTATCACAAACAGCTTTCACAACTGGCAGCAAAACCTCATACAGATGTAAGTACGAGTTTAACTTCCATCCGTAAGAGAAAATGGTACTTACACATTATACCATCCATCTATTTAGCCAAATAAAAAAAAAATGTCGCCAAATGCTGTCATTGCAAGAAATAGCAGCTGCACTTTATTTCACGGACAATTATTATCACTTAAATAATCAAAAAAAAAATCTCAAAATGAATGATACCTTGAAAATATACCGAAAGATATTCATTCTAGAATCTCTTAATGATTAGGAGTCAGAATGAACACCAGCCATAATTAAAACAAATATTATTTATTTATTCTTTCATAAATCTAACCAAACCCAAGGAAGGAAATGTACGGAAATAAAGTATTGGAGCCAAAGCGGGGAAGATGAGATATTTAATATTTAATTATAAATAAAGTCACTTATATATATATACGTCATGAAATAATCGTAACTTCCTGTCTCAAATAATCGACTTCATGTCGATTTGAATCTAATTCTAATATCTTACTGATCAACTGTCAGTAATTAAATTTGTATATTAAATAATTAATTAATCGATCGATGAGTTTCTCTCGTCTAACTTTCAATTACTTTACGTTATATAATCTCAAACTGCTATCATCTAACTCCTAACCTCTCTCTCTGAACCTAAAAGTTAATAGTTAAATGTACGACATAATTTACATATATCGCGTCTTCTTCGGGAGAAAGTTTTCAATTGAACGATATTTAATTTAACAGAGAATTTCCCCAAGAGGAGTAGTGAAAGGAACGCCAATAGACCCGTTACAATACAAAAATTAAAGGTACTTAAGGAAAAAAACCATCGATTTATTTCGTCAAATAAAAAAAAACATCGCCAAATACCGAGGTTAAATTTATATGACGTCATAGTCACGTGATAACTAATCATGTGTTTCAAGTCAATCAGTACATAAATTCCTGTGACGTCATAGTCACATGATAAATGCAATCACGTGTTTCAAGCTAATCAATTCATCCTATTCACGGTTGCCATCTTTTGCTTTCAACAGAAACTTTTTAAAATAATTGCATGTTTGTTAACAATAATAACGTACATAGGTTATCAAAATGCGCTTGATTTAAAAAAAGGAAAAAACATAAGATTTTTTTTAAAATTTTTGAAAAACTTTTTGAAGAATCTCAATATTTGAACATCTTAAGCGAATTAATGAATCCAAAATTTTATTCTTATTTTACAAGTAGAAGTCTGATGTCAATATAGAATTCAATCGAGAACACTTGAATATATTCATCACGTGACCATTATGAATTATGTCTATTTACCGCTAAAAAATATTGATAATTCAAAATTTTAATATTTCACGCTTTTGCAATCACAAATAAAATATAGTTTTCCCTTGTTTTTAGATCAAATCAAAGATTACTCATACACAAATATCCCAAATTTCTGATTCAACATGGGGAAAATAATAAAATACATTAACAGTAATAAAATAAAAATTTATACAAATACTAATACAAAATAAAATACTTATTCGAGAAAAATACTACAAATTTAAAATCATAACATGAAAAACAAACTCGTAAAAACAACCAAACTCTCAACGTTTTTATAGCATGCCATAGATAAAGTATATCGATAGATGAAAAGAGGTGTAAAACCTTTTATTTTTCCTGATGTATCGATTCCCAATACTTCACATGTTCTATGTTTTATATCCTATGTTGCTCTTCGCCATAATCAATGTTTCTCCCACTGATATCTATCACAACAGACATTTCTCACTTTAACCGTATCACAAAAATAGCATTGCAGGGTGCCTGACAGGTATAATAATGGTCAGATTAATTCTACATCAATTTGGTTATTCTATTGTAGCTAATTAAATTTGAATTTGAATTTTTTTTATGGAACCAGTAAAAATTTATCTAAAATATCACAATTATTGTATAATAGTTTAGGGTCAATTACAAAAAAAACTGCCTAAAATATTGTAATTATTGTAAAAAAAATTAAGTTCTAGTTCGTGAAGAGACAAACAGCTACATATAAGATTATTGTAAAGAATTATAACAATAAAATTAATAATCATCATTTATATAACGTCCAAATTTCAGAACACAGTCACAATTTAAACTTTTGGCACTGTCATCAAGGTAATGCAGAAGAAATTATTTAAACACAACAGAGTATACTACAATATGACTTACTCAGTAAAACTGTAATGATGTACAGGAAATACTTGAAAAGAGTTCTGCTATAATGTTCACAATAGATTTGTCAAAATAATAAATAGTAAACTACGCCAAATACTTTTATGACAATTTTAAATCCATTTAAAGATTGTCTTCGTTTATTGTTAAAGAATATGAAAGAAAAACTCGGATCTTTTTTTTTCCAGAGAAAAGTTGTTCTAATATTAAGATAAATCTGAACTGGTTTAATGTGCAAAGCTATTTAACAGATCACTTTTAAAAATTAGAAACATAATAAATTCGCAGTTTTCCATTACAGAACATGAAACGAATAATAGAATGTTTTTAAAAAATCTAAGAAAAGATTACAAAGAGTAATAGAAGTACATCCTGTTACCTTTTATACCAAGGATTACTCCCCCTCCCCCCTATTTTTTTTTTGGACTAGCCAATAGTTTTTTCTCTGAACACTTAAAACATGAAGATGCTTAATAATTACATAAACTTAGAGCAAAAAATTAAAATTATAAAAACAACTTGTATTTAATTCCTTATTTTTGTTTATTATAATTTAATATTTAATGAAATTGCTATAATTGGTTGTTTTTTTAGAATATTGTTTTTACAAATTAAAATTTTAGACAGACCTTTATAAAAGCGTTTAGTTGTGATGTATTTTTATTTTTAACTAGCTGGTATAACAGTTCTTCCGCATGGGGGAATTGAAAAATAAAACAATAATGATTGAAGGAAAAATAATTTTTTTACGTGTTAAATTCAAGTGAATTGCAAATTAAACAAAAAAAAAGGTCTTTTTAGCATATCTCTGCTCAACAAAAAATCAGGTTTGGCGAATTTGAAATCTGCAGGTCTAATAGTTGAAAAGGGTGATTTTTTTTATCAATAACGCCCCCGTAACACCCATGTGGGCTGACTTTTGAAAACCCTCTTCTTATCAGATATCTGCACAACAAAAAATATATGTTTTCTAAATTTCAAGTTTATAGATTTAGTTATTCACAAAAGAGAATTTTTTTATATATAAAACGCCCTCGCAACCTGTCTTGCATGTCAATTTTCGCAAAACCCTCTCTTAGAGGATCTCTACTCCATGAAAGAAACATTGCAGTTAAATTTCAAGTCTGAATGTCTAATAGTTGAAAAACATGAATATGTATGTATAACGTCCCTTAATCCCCGCGCAACTCCACTTAGTTGTCGATTTTCGCAAAATAATTTATTAGCGGTATCTACATAAAAGGAATCTGCTTACAAAATTTCAAGACTGAAAGTCTAATATTTTAAAAATGGAAATAATTATCTATAACGACCCTTAATTCCCAGCAATGCCACTTCTGTATTTATCACGCGGAACAAAGTTTTACTAACTGAAAAACCTTCGCGGGCATGTATCCAACCATTCTCTTAAGCTTCATCGCAATCGGAGGAACGGTTTAGGAAGGCAAAAGAGACAAACACACATTCATTTTTATTTATATAGATTATTAATGATTGTAGAAAAGTTCATACGACACAATTACAACATTAAGAGTAGAGAAATATTTCTACAATAGTTTATTTGGGGGGGGGGGTGAAGGGAACTTACTTGCTTATAATTTTTGTGTTTTAGTTCCCGTTTTTAAAGAAATTAACGTATGCTCATTTGTTTTATATATAAGTACATTTAATTTATGTAATAGCCGCCCATTCTGTATAGTGTTTAGTGACGCTGACTGCGGTGCCGTAGGGCCTGGGTTCGAATCTAGGAGAAGGCATGGATGTTCGTAAATGTATAGTGCCTTCGCGGCAATGGAGGTACTCTAAATAGCCGTCGAACCGCAGTTCCTCTCGTGAGGCTGGTGGAAGGGGAAGATAGGTGGGAGTCCCCTGACGCCCCCTTCCGGGTATTCTCCTTCAAAATTGGGGTGGAACCGAGCAATTTCGTTCTGTCACCTGCATGGTACTCAAAGTTAAGGCTAACAGCAGGCTTAAAAATTTAGCCCTTATCCGTGATGAATGCCGTGGACCTTGATCTGATGTTACTGTCGATCAGGTGGCATAAGTAACAACAACAATTTATGTAATGCATGCTTCATTTAATATTTAAACAATTTTTTTTGGTGATTTTTCATCATTTTCGTGGAGCAGCATTGAAAAATCATTGCTCAAAATATTGGAATATTTGTTTTATTAAAGATGCTTAAATTCTTGATCTTTTTAAATTCGCTAACTTTTTACATTCGAATACTTTTGAAAATAAGTAAAAATAAAACATAATAAATCTCTATTTTTTAAAATATGATTGTTCGACGATTTTTTTTATTAAAAATGCGACACGCACAAATATCATTAATTCTGAGATCACAAAAATTATCTTCAAACATGTAATAATAACTTATAAAATCGTAATCTTCCGGTTTCGTATTGGTAATTAAAGAACTTTAAAATTGTATTGTATAACGAATCAAATATTTTCCAGAAATGATCATCACGCTTAAAATATAATATTGAATGTTAAGAATGTAATAGATTTCATTTAAAAGCTGTCTGTTTTTGAATTTTTATAAACTTTTAACAATGTCAGATTATGTGGATTGTGTATCAAATTCTTCTCATAATTCATTTTTTTTTTATTAAATGTATACATTTTAACAAAACAAAGTTACTTTTGTAAGCGTATAACTGAAAGATGTGACACGAATTATTTAATTTTTGAATGATGAAGATAAAGCCAAAAATTGACCCGGAACGTAACTTGAGCCACTCTTTGCGCCTCAAAACCGGAAGTAGTTGTAACTTTGAAAAAAGAAAGTGATGATGGATTGATTCACCATGCATCTTCCTCGTTGGTGAGTTACTTATCTAAGAGACACACCACTGTGTAAGAAAAGGAAATGTTTTCACCCTTTCAAGAAATAAACCTTTTCGTTAAAATGCTAAGCTGTTTCTTTAATTTTCAATTATTTCTAAAAAAAAATAGGTATTTTGATTACGGGATTTTAATCAAACAAAAAATGTAGATAAAATTCTGCCTACTCAATCATTAATTTTAGGGTCTACATCAGTGGATCCCAAACTTTTTTAACCCATGGACCATTTTCTATAGTCAAACCTTGCCCACGGACTGCTTTTAATAGTCAAAACGCCCACAGACCCCTTTTTCATGTCAAAACTTCCCCAAGGGCCCCCTAGCGAAAAAGCTATATCAAGGGTGGCCAACCCGCGGCACGCGTGCCACAGTGTGGCACGGCGGAGTTGTAATCTCTAGGGATCCCAAGAGTTGATCTTTAGGGAGCCCAAAACTTGACTAACGCTAAATAGGTATTTGAGCTTGGGGCCCAAAATGTGAATTTGCAGGGGGGGGGGCTAATATTCTCCGTTACGCCACTGTCTGTGTTTGGGTCTGAGTTAGTCCACGCGGAAAAGGGTATAACACCCAATCGGGAATATCCAAGTGAATTATTGTTATTTATTTAAATTTCCACAAAAATAAAAATGGTCAATTTTTTAAAATTTTATATTAAACCACGCGTAGCTCCCCCCAATAATTTTCCACAGACCCTCTGAATAACATCGAGGACCCTTGGCGGTCCGTAGGGACCACTTTGGGAACCCCTGGTCTACATAAAAGTAGTTTAAATAAGATATAATGCCAGTGGCGGGGGAAGGCCTGGGGGTCCGGACCCCCCCCCCTTCCAAAGCATTTGATTTTTTTTCGATTGACTATAATCCTATGTATATAGTACGTAAAATTTAATTAAGTATATGTTATTAAAAGTTAATTTTATTAATTAATGCTAATTATTCATTCAATTATTAACTTTTTACTGTTTTTTGTTACCAAAAATCAACGAAATCAAAAGAATATGTTGGGCGGCGTATTGGAGCATGATACGAGAATAGTGGACTTTCGACCCTGGACCCCTACCCCCTTGAAAAATTCTTGTGTGCGTTACTATATAATGCAGATAATTATCAAAACTGTTCCTTTTTTTAAAAAAATAAAAATGTAAACACAAATTTAGTCCTCCAATGGTCAAATTCCTCGCCATCGTGACAATTGATAAACAAATCAAGTCACAAGTTCATATTACACAAAGGATCATAAGGCGGTGTTATAAAAGTAGTTACGTGTTAAACTCGTTTGGGTCTCTAAGGCCTCATTTAATACATGTGTAATTTAAAGTATGAAGCAATTACTTACGACTGATATCTATTGGTCATGCTTCAAGAATTATGGGACCCGTTGTTATTAAATCATGTGTAGCACTAAAATGATAATAATTAAAAGCCAACTTTGAAAGTAAGGCATGAATTTGATATTATATTTTTTGCCAATCAAAATATTTAAGTTAAAAGTACCATTTATTTAATTATAAAATATAAATAGCAGCCGCGTATTTAACAGTTTAACCCAAAGAGTTAAATGCTACAACACGGACAAGATCAATAATATAGCAACGGGCATGCAACTACCTTGACTGTTTTTAGGACATAAACATTTTGCCCACCTTAGCAAAAGAATTTTCAATAAAAAGGAAACTTTAAAATCCAATAAGACTCATTCAGCAAATTATCTGTCAAATCGGTGGCTCGCAATGGTTCCACATATAATTGTTTGACAGATTCAAGCACGTCTTAACTATAAATATATTATTCAAATTTTTTTTGAAAAATTTATTTGTGAGTAATAAATTATTAATAAAAGTATAATAAATCACCTGAAATTGCTAAATTATGAAAAAATAATCACAATACTAATAAATAATCTTAGTGTGTCTCAACGATTACAGTGTTTATTTCGTCTGAAGTGTGAACCATCGAGAATATATTCAATGTATCCAAACTCAAAAGGTTTCAAAGTTTAAAATATTTTTAATCTACTAAGACTTCCTTTAACTTTGATAATTACAACTCATTTATTGTTTATTATCGTTTTGTTTCAAAATACCAACCCCCTGTTAAAGTTAAATTTTCTTTTCAACAAATTTTAAATTTTTTCCGTTTGTATAAAAAACACTCATTTAAAAGCAGATTTTTTTTATTCGGCATTTTACGAAAGGAATTTATTAGATAATCTCACACTGAAAAATATACCTATCTTCCACAGGGAATGCAGTTTTAGCAACACACGGTACCCTTAACCCAATTCGAATCAATATAGAGCAACGGGCATGCAACTACCTTGGCTGTTTTTAGGACATAAACATTTTGCCCACCTTAGCAAAAGAATTTTCAATAAAAAGGAAACTTTAAAATCCAATAAGACTCATTCAGCAAATTATCTGTCAAATCGGTGGCTCGCAATGGTTCCACATATAATTGTTTGACAGATTCAACGGCACGGTCTTAACTATAAATATATTATTCAAAATTTTTTTTTTGAAAAAATTTATTTGTGAAGTAATAAATTATAATAAATTATTTGAATAAAAGTATAATCAAATCACCTGAACATCTGCTCCAAAATTATGAAAAATATAATCACAATAGCTAATAAAATAATCTATACGTGTGTCTCAAAACGAGTTACAGTGTTTATTTCGTCTGAAAGTGTTGGAACCATCGAGAAAAATATATTCAATGTATCCAAACTCAAAAGGTTTCAAAGTTTAAAATATTTTTAATCTACTAAGACTTCCTTTAACTTTGATAATTACAACTCATTTTATTGTTTATTATCGTTTTGTTTCAAAATACCAACCCCCCTGTTAAAGTTAAATTTTCTTTTCAACAAAATTTTAAATTTTTTCCGTTTAGATATAAAAACAACACTCATTTAAAAGCAGATTTTTTTTATTCGGCATTTTACGAAAGGAATTTATTCAGATAATCTCACACTGAAAAATATACCCTATCTTCCACAGGGGAATGCAGTTTTTAGCAACACCGTTTTACCCTTCTAAATTCGAGTCACCACCCTATATACAATCCCGAAACTGGTAAAAAAAACGACATCTAATATCTTTTTTCAGGAGGCACCGTCAGCTGCAGTTGGACCCTCATATAGCATCCCTTCTCAGGCCTCCAAAACAGCTGAGGATTCCGTCAGCTTCATCTGAAAGTCAAAACAAGCCGCACACAGAATGGATACATAAATTACGAATCCATTCTTTTATCCTGAAGAATACGGGATGAAGGGGACAGCACAGGAAAGGATGAAATATCTCACTAGGAAGTGGTGGTTGCGCCTCAACTGCTCCTCGGGGTATCTGGTTGCCGGGTTCCGGGCCCCGCAATTCCGCTTTAAAGGCACGATCCAGGATGCTCGTAGAGATATGGGTTGGAATTCGTAAGGTGGAATTCGTTTCCGGATTCGGGACCGGGTGTCGAATGAAATGGGTTTTGTCGGATCGGGTTGGATTTTGGTGAGGGAGAAGTATAAATGAATAGAAGTTAAATCAGTTGTTAGTTTGTACACCATTATATGATCTGCAGTGAGTGTGAGAAAATAATTTGCAGTGATTCACAGCGAACATAAATCAGATTTCAATGATCAAGGTCAATAGTAATAGGTTGAAAATTGATAATTACAGTTTAAAAGAGGTCTGATTACGTTCGGAATCGTGATTTTGAAAAAGCGTAGAAATGAATAATTTTTTTTGATATTTAGTATCAGTTGAATTAGAATATACACATAAAATTGTTTTAAAAATATTGTTACAAGAAAAAAATTATTTAAATGCAATTTTTGGCAAAAAAAAAAGTACAGTTTTAAGAAATATTTAAAAATACGCTTTCATAGTTAATCGAATTAAAAAGTAAAAAAGAAAAACTGGGCAATTGTTTGTATTATGGTAAAAAATTGCGACGCATCCTCCCCTTTTCCAAATAAAAAACACTTTTTTGTTTGTTTTATTTGTATTAACTATGAGCATTTTTGCTTTAAAGAAGTAATTTAATCGTTTGATAACTTAATCTGAAGTTAAGGTATCCGACTACTTGCTACAACTTTTTTTACAAAATGGAGATATGGGGATTTTTTTTGTTATCTTTAGATTTTTTTAGTACATTTTAAGAAATATATGCTAAAATTAAGACGAGAAAAAGAAATTATTATTACTAAAATAAGAAAAAAATGGGTAAAAATTTACAAAAAATAACGTAAACGTCTGTACCAAAAGTTTATTAACAAACTTCTAATTTTTAAATTCTGATGTATTGCTATGTTATTCATTTTTGAAATGACCTTTAAGATAAGAGATATTTTAATTTTTACAAAAACTAGAGTGCTTTATCTTATTTATTATATGAAATTGGTTGAAAAAACAATGATTATATTAACATAAGGGACTGTAAATTTTGTAATAAAAGAGTGATTGATAAATCTGAAGGTTAAAACACTTCTACTATTATAAAAAACATACGTAGAAATTTTCAGCTAATTATTTTCAAAACCTTTTTAACAACCGCTGGCCCCGTTTGAGCATTTTCAAAAAAACACATTTCGAGTAAAACGAGTTTTAAAGTATGACATCTTGCTTAAAGTAATGGTATCTGCTTTTACTAAAATACTTGTAGTTTTTGTTCCAGTGAATGGAAAATGACAAACTTGGTATTTTTATAAAGCTAATAGGATGGCTCACATAAAATCATTAAAAAAATTGTCAATTTTTGGCAAAATTCGCAATTTTAAGGTAGTCGGATACCTTAATCGCCAAAACTGGGAAATAAGATCTGGAATTAATCACCAAATCTAGAAATGAGAAATCGTTAATCCTGATGATCGTAATCAGGACAATGGAACAAAATTATTTAATTACTATATTGTCATCGGTCCTTGAAAAGAATGCGAAATTTCGAATTAATCTGAACTTTTAAGTTGGGTAAAAATCGAGTTCAAAGATTCCATTACATACAGGTAAAGGTAATAAAAGTGTATTAAAAAGGAAGAAACAATGACAGATTTCCCAAACAATCTCCCTATTATAAAAAATGCTTCTATAATAATATTTTTGCCTTTATATAGCCAAGACTTTTCTACAGAACTAAAAATAGAATTTTTGAAGAGTTAACAATGTTTTCAGAGTTACAATCAATTGAAAAAATAGCGGGTGTTTTTTTTTTAAAATTTCTATACTTTTTGATGTATTAAAATATGAATAAATCAATTTTTAAACTATTCTTACTTCAAAAATCCTAGTTCAGGCTCAGTATAGAAGTGTCCTACCTATATATACAGGTAAAATATTATTATAAAAGTATTTTTCATAAAAGGAGAATGTTCTAAAAATGTCATTTTCCTTCATTTTATGCCAACAAATTGCATTTAAATATTTTTTTCTTATAATAATATTCTCAAAACAATTTCAAATGTATATTCTGGTCCAATTGTTACTAAACATAAAAAAATATTCATTTATACGATTTTCAAAAATTGTGATTCCGAATGTAGTCAGTTACTTTATGAAGCAATGACAAGCATGGACCAGTTGGGCCCGGGCCAAGGCCTCATCTTCGGTGGGGGTCTCGTTTTGTTCTCGAATATTGTCTTAAGAAGATCACGATTCGGATAATTTTAATGATCAAATATTATTCTCCTGCATGTTCTCCAAAAACCAGGGAATTTCAAACTGCATGTCAACTGGTATAAGTAGTAAGATTGTATTATTATGTGATGACCGTTGTCCATGCCAAGACCTAGGCATAGCACAATAAACAATCATTTAACTCATTTAGTCAAAATGCGACCATCGGTTGAGCAGTGCACATTAATTTGTTCAAAATTACTGTTTGAACGAGTATTCAGTATACGAACGAGTATTTTAGTAAATGAGTATAGTTCAATTTGAATGAGTATTTCAGGGCCGTGGGTAGCCTAGTGGTTAGAGCATCGGACTCCAGACCGGAGGGCATATGTTCGATACCCGATGCCCCAAATACCCTCCGAGTACACACAGAGTACGTGCTCGTTAAATCAGTGGGTCCGAAAGTCTTGTGGGCGGTCGCAGCAGAAACCACGAGTGCAGGGGGCTGGAGAATATTTCCCTCCCCTCCAGTTCCATGCCTAATGTGGAGGTGGTGACAGGTGGTGTCGCCATTTATCGTTAAGAAGTCCAACTTGTCTCACAGGCTCTGGCAACTTTCATTCCTTCCCTTCGGGAAGGACACAACAACAACAAACAGTATTTGACAATGCATTCTATATATATTCTCGACTTTTAAATATCTCAGGTAGGACCTGCTTTTGTATAGGGGTCCAGGGTCTCAAAAATTCTTAAGGTTTCTCAGAGACCAGGGCCTTAAAGAGTCTTAAGACGTCCCTGATGATAAGATATACAAAACACGAACAAATATACAAAAATATATGTTTCGAAAAATGTTTTAGGTATATATATATAATGAGGGGAAAAACACAATTCCAAATTTTTCAATATAAGTATCGAATCAATTCCAAGAAGCCTCCTAGCATATTAATATCAGCTGAATACTTTAGAAGCACATTTCAAAAGAATACAGCATTCTTTCTTCAAAAGATTCTTTCCACAGGTTTAAGCGATTCACTAAGCATTTTTCAACAGAATTCACAAGAGATTTTCCAATGATTTGCAATTCCTTGACATTAGGAGAACTTTCCCCATCTGCATGATAATAGAAGTATATACATACTTACATTTCAACCTGCTGTTGATCATCCACAGCTCTGGGCTTTTTGAATTAAGTAGGATAGGTGAATTTGATTCGTAACTGCATTTACTATAGAAAAATAAGACAGAATCAAAATACCCAGTCAATACTTCTTGTTTTGCATAATGTTCCTAGTTTCTCATTCGAGGAGCTATAAACATCGGATTTACATAACCAATTGCAGAAGGGGCCATAAAAACTGTTCTAGAAATAAATAGCTTCTCCTAGAAAAATCTCGAAACTTGATGCAGATCAGTTTTGGCGCCAGACGGAAGAAAGTACATCGAATAATACATATCCAATTTTTTTAACTTTTTTAAAGAAGGAAGATGAAAAAAAAAAGTTATATGAACTCGATAGATTAAATCTTAACTGTATAAATTCTTCCCGTCACCCAATTTATACTGCAAAAAAAAAGAACCTCACCTCGATTTCTTTTCAAAACTTTCGGATGGATTTAAATAGATTGAAGGAAAAAAAACAAATAATTCTTTGGCGTTGAAATAGCTTTTTAAACTCAGCCAAGGAATTTCATCGGTTAATGCAATCCTGATTCTGCCTCTGTGCAAGATTCTTTATTTCCTTTTGAAGCATGGTTTTATTTAAATGAGAACCCCGCGAAAACGAAACAATCAATTTTGGGGTTTACGAGAAGAAAGTAAGGGGGAAAAAGAACTTTCTCTCAATCCCCCTTTTTCTTCTCCTTCCAGTTTGATTTATAAAGAATTTTCTTCTCACATACAGGATTCTGAATTTTTCTTCTCCACACACCTCCCTATTTCCCTCTGAATATTCGTCACACATTTTTTTTCTGTTCTCCAGTTTTTATTTGTTCTTTAGTTTGCTATGAAAAGGAAAAGGAGGTTGGAATATTGAAAATCAATTTATTATTTCTTGTTTTTTTTTCTTCAGTTCATCCAATCTGGTATTTTGTAAAGATATGCGGAAGTTATATTTGGGGGAAAGGGGAGGGAATTGTATTCCTTTTTTCCCCAAAGATTTTTTTTTACCCGTAATGAAAAGAGGAAGCAGAATTCAATCATATAAAAAAGTTTTGTTGTTGGGTGTTGTGCGAATTGCACTTTGAGTCGTTTGAACTTCATAAACGTTTCCGCAGCGGGAATGGAGTTATAAAAAAAAAATCTCTATTTTGTTTCTATTTTTCTTTTCTCTCCTATAGATGGTGGTATTGTTCTTTCAATTCGTACATTTTAGGGTTGTCTGCGTCAATAAACCTATATCGTTTCCTGATTGGTAAATTGCAACATGATTAGATAAATCTTTACAAAAATTTTTAACATCTAATAAGAAAATTTCAAAAGTTAATAGTAGTAATATCGATAAAGTTTGCTACAAGCTTCAGATTTCAGAGTCTTTGCCGTAGGGACTGGGTTCGAATCCCGGAGAAGGCATGGATGTTTGTAAATGTATAGTGCCTTCGTGGCAATGGGGGTACTCTAAATAGCTGTCAAGCCACAAGTCCTCCCGTGAGGTTGGTGGAAGAGGAAGAAAGGTGGGAGGCCTCTGACCACTCCCTCAAAACTGGGGTGGAACCGAGCCAAATCGTACTGTCACCTGCATGGTGCTCAAAGCTACGGATAACAGCAGGCGTACAATCTAGCCCGATGTCATGATGAATTCCGTGGGTCTCGATCCGTCTACGTCAGACAGGTGGCCCATTAGCAATAACAACACTACTAAACTCAGTGGTGCAACAGCCCAATGCCTACTGCACCCATCTTAGTATACGAGACCATTGGGCGCTGAGGTACATGAGCAGATGTCCCGAGCAGGTGGTCAGTCTGAAGCGAAACCCCCAGTGTTTAGTCCACAAGCAAGCTTGGTATTTATTCATTTATCAACCCACTGAAGGGTTGAAAGGCTGAGTCGATCTTTCCCAGCCCGATGATAGAACCCCGTACCTGTGGAGTGCAAGCGTGATCGCTACCCCTCTGCCACAGGGCTTCCTTTTTATTAGAACTAAATATAATTTTAAACCTTATGATACAACTGCATATATTATATTTATGGAGCTTGTGTGTGTGTATCGTCATTTTCTTTAGTTTTTTTAATACATTGATTTCAGCTCTTTTGTAATGTACCATTTAATATATTTCTTTTAGTAACTCAATAGTTTTGTTCAAATTATAAAAAATATCATTAGTCTTTTAATGAATGAGAAGGGAGGGGGGAGTAAATGTTTGTTAACGTCGTGCTTGTGTTCTATAGACCTTGTAACTTAGAACCTCGGTCAAGTGACGAGGACGACACCAGAGATGGCACCTTCTCTTCAACCCACCATATCACGCCAACGGAAGGACTTTGAGCTTCGATAGGTTTAACGTGCACGACGTCTACACGAAGGCTCGTCGGTGATACTTGGGCTCGAACTCACGACACGCTAGCTATAAGCTCGTGACTATGACCACTAGGCCTCAACGGCCACACAATACAGGGGGGGGGATCAGTATGGTTAAATTATACTATGGTTATTGTGGTTCTTATGCTTTAATTACTAATAAATAAACAAAAAAATAAGCAATATTAACTTTATTTCATAATCTAAAAAATATGTATTTTAATTATACAAAGATTAAAAAAGAAACAGTGATTTACTTGAAAATAAAAAAATGATGTAGTCCAGTTAAAAGCTTTAATTATATGTCATAACACACACACACACACTTAAATATTCATCAAACTTGTATAAAGAGACTTATGAATCTTTGTAGAAAAATGAAAGGGGAAAAAAATAACCCGTTGTAACAATTATTATAAGCTGTAATTTCCTTAGAATTGCACATGAGAATCGCACAAAAAATTACTTAACAAAATATTCAAGTATTTAAAACACCTTAAGAAAACTAATATTAGGCTACATTATTTTATGAATTTTTTATTTTGTATGTTATAAAACATAATTAAATCATACCCACAAAAGAAAATCGAAAAGAAAAAACAATTTAAAAGGATAAATATTCCGTTAATTTAAGAGGACAACATTAGACGGTTGCTTTTTTGGTACAGTTTAAAAAGACAACAAATAAACAAAATTAAATAATTTCACTGAAACAATATTTCAGAAGGGAACCAGGCGGGATCCTATTTTAGCCTACACCTTTGTTTATCGCCAACTTGGCGAATTAATATCCTCATATTGGATAGAAATACAATGTAGGAAAATGAGCTTGCACAATTTGGCTCAATTTGTTTTTCTTCATTGCAAAAAGTGTGCGCTAAAATAGGGTTACTCAAAACCGGAAGGAACACACTAATTACACTCCAGAAGTAGTAGGGGGAAAGAAGGCAAAAGAGTAAATATCTCCACAAAATTGATAAATAACCTTAAAATATTTCCATAAAAACCGAAAATATAACTGCGATAATTAAAATATACAGTCGTTACGTCAAGATAATTTAAAACTTAAAATGTTGAAGTCTGGATAAATATATCTCAACCACTTTCCTAATGGAAATCGGTCGAAACATTGATTTTTGCCGGCGAATGACCCAAAGGATTAATTACTCCCTTAGAAGTTGAGAACTAATGACTATGAATTTTACTGTAGAGATTTCTAATGGCTACTTAATTCCCAGAAAATCGAAAAGTTGGTCCGCATCTCTCCAGTTTAATATCATGCACCAAGGGTGATTAACGACTGCCAAGCGGAAGCACATATACCAAATTGTGAAATGCGGTGTCCCCTGGAGTCGATTTTTGATGTATGGGAGGATGGCACGATGAAACATGTAGCAGATAAATTTTAAATGTAAGAAGTTAATAGCACTTTTATGAAAAATTAAACTTCTTGTAACATATTTGATGAACGTCCGATGTCATTGACTCCAAGTTAATGGTTCTTTTTCGCACTGCGAGACATTAAAGATGTTTGTTTCAAAGAAATCGAATATTATCTAGTGCAAAGAAAAATTCGAGACATTCAATTAAGAAATAAGTAATATAAAATACGTGATATATCGCTAAATATTTGGTTATCTATGCAAATGCTGATATCTGTTGTTCAGATATACCCCACGCTCTTCATCGATGAATATGTTGTCGGAAATAACAATGGTATCAATCGCAGGCAAGATACCACAAAGGTACAGAGTTATCTGATTTAGAAAAAGGTGTAACCATCGGGTACTACGGAAACGACCGATCTTTAATGGTTATATCTAGCGAGTTGAATTGCTTAAAATCAACTGCAGCCAATGAGATTCAGAAATGGAAGAGGAGCTGTGATTGCCGGAATATGCCCAGAGTCGGCAGAATCACGAAACTTTGAGATAAGAGACCGGCAGCTGCTGTACAAAGTAATTCGGAAGAACGACACCCAACCAATGGCACACATATACCAAGAGTTTCAACAGGTATTCGGGTCAGTTGTTTCGATGAATAACATCCGCAACTGTTTGGTTTTCATGATCCCATATGCTTCTGATCACCAAGTCCAACCACGCTACTCGGATAAGGAGGTACAAAACACGTCGCCCGTGAACTGCAGATCAGTGGAAACGTATTTTCTGGAGTGATGAATCAAGGTTCACCCTATAGCATTCGGATGCCCGCGGAATCCAAGTGGTCTGTCTAGGCGTCGGATCGTGGCTAGCGTGTCATGAGTTCGATCCCAGTACCACTGAAGACTCGCCGTATAGGGGAGCGATGCACGTTAAATCTGTCGAGAGCTCAAACATCCTCCCGTTGGTGTGATGTGGTAGTTAGGAGAGGGGGTGCCAGCTCAGGTGTCGTCCGCATCACTTGACCATGGTTCAAAATTACGAGGACCGTCCCCCAAAGCCCTCGTGTAGCTGAACAGTGGGACGTTAATATTCACACACTCACTCACTCACTCAGCATTCGGATGACAAGGTCTGGATTTGGCGTCTGCTTCCAAAGAATACAATGTGCCCACAGTTAAGTTCGGTAGAGATGGGATTATAGTCAGTCTTCCTAAATAGGTATGGGTGAGTGAGTGAATATTAACGTCACACTCTTCAGCTACACGAGGGCTTTTGATGACGGATCTCGTAATTTTAAACCACGGTGAAGTGACGAGGATGACACCTGAGCTGGGACCTACTCTCCCTAAATACCGCATCACATCAATGGGAGAACGTTTCAGCTCTCAACAGATTTAATGTGCATCGCTCCCCTACACGGTGGGTCTTTAATAGTACTGGGCTCAAACTCATCACACGCCAGCCACGAGTCCGTTACCATGACCACTAGGCTACTGCGGCCACTAGATCGGTATGGAACTCTCGGTCACCCAGTTCATTTTGCCATATATAATCATTTAACTTACCACCGATATGTCTTCAGCAGCAGTAAAATTTGACATTTATGTGACTAATTTGTATGGTTGACTTATTGAATTGTACTATGATAAACATAGTTATCTACTATTAGAGAAGTAACAACTATACTTAATATTTAACTTTTTTAAAAATAGAATCCTCAGCTGTATATTTCAATTATTTTTTTAAATAGTTAATTGTTCTCAAACTGAGGTGCATGAGGTTATTTAAAGGAGGTACATGGCAGCCTCTAAAAAGACATAACACAAATATCTTTATGGTATAAGTTTTCTAAAAAGTTAATTTTTAAAACACTAATACCACAAATCCACCAAGGTAGATATAAGAATACATTTATATATCCGTATATCATATGACAAAAAAGTTCTAATAATCTTTCCATAGAAAAACAAATCCTTGGCTAACGTTACAACTGCTATTTAAATAATTAAGAGGTTTTAAGTAGCACTGCACTTTTTTTCCCCAACCCACTAAACTTTTACAAAACTCGAAAAATATAACTTCATTAATCATTTATTAATGAAATAGTTTTCAATCAACTCTTTTCAAAATTTGTTTTTCTTAGAAGAAAAATTACTAATAAAAGTAATTTATTCCTTGCACTCAAAGAAAGAGAAAACAGGAAATTCACCGAGAAAGAAAATCCTTCGTAACTAAAATATTACACAAAAAAGAATATAATTGAAGCAAATTTATTAAGAGGGTAAATCATGCTTACCTACATTATTATGGGGTGCGTTGAAAAATTCAAGAACAAAGGGTATATAGGCAAGGAAGTTTTAGAACCACTGAGTACTAATTAGCTAGCCTCCTTTGTAGATTATTTATCTAATATTGCATATCAGTTCCATCAGAATTTTCTCTTAATAGAATTTTTTTCAAGGTGGAAGGAGATAAATAATGAATAGCTCAGGGTGACTGAACTATTCATTGCCCAACGAGGGTTTGCTGCTATTAACCCCTTAAGTGCCGATGGCGTATATATATGTCTCGCTCAACCAACGCGTTAAACGCTCCAGCCGTATATATACGTCTTTCCAAAATTCGATCCTTTTCTTCACGCTGCTATCAGCAAAACTATTCCAAAGGATCCAATAAATAAATCTTGACTGTGTTTGCGAAGGATTTACTTATTTCAGAAAAAATTTGCTTATTTATGCCCTTTCTTTTTCCCTCAAAAACACGGCATACGGGAGCTTATGCGAAAAACAAAAGCACTGGATAGCGAATCACGTATTTTTTAATCTGCAGTTAAGGGGTTAAGCCTTCCTCCAGTGATGATAGATAAAACGAGTTGTGATAACGTTTGGTTCCCTCTTACCTCGGAGACCTCTTGTCTACTTGTAAACCCGGCTAGATGTGTAGGAGGAACAGAATAATCCACAGACATGATTTCCAATCTAATTAATTTAAAAATTCTTATGATCAATCTGACACAATACAATTATAATTAAAGTAGGTGAAATATAGTAGAGTGCGGAGGTGAGATTCTATAACACGGGGATACTACTAAAAACCCTCAACTGAATCTAAGACAGCTTAAATACGCTCAAATATACGTCGCACACTAATAAACTAACTTCTACTTAGTCAAACGCACGGTACCTGAACCTTTTATGCATTTGATCCTACACTGGAAACTTGCAGGCACTCTCTTCGGCTTGAGCAATGTCGTAGGCACCACGCTCTGTAATCTTTAACTAATTCCACTCCTTTTCAATCTTCCACTAACAACTAATTATCAAACTTTATGTTAACTCCTACTTACACTCTCCAACGTATCAACTTCAGCGTGCCGACAACAACGTGACAACAACGCCCGCTGCCAACTCGCGAAAACAGAATTTATATAATATACCTCATTTACATAATCCCGTTCCCATACTCGATGAAGGTTGGTTGAAATAAATATTTACTTTAAAGATATAAGAAGGGATTAGTGAAACAGCGTATAAATCCGTCACAGAGTTAATATCTCTTTTGAATGTAGTATCCTCAAAATTCATCTTGTTTTACAATTTTTTCCCACGTTATGTATTAGTGAGATTCAAAAACAACAAATGATTCTCAGAATAACATTTCCCCGCAGTGTAAACCCCTATTATACAAGACATAATAGAAATCCAAAAATAAGATTATAAAAATTACTAATCCAAGATATAAAAACAAAAAGCACCGACTTCTTCCAACGTTACCACGGTCAGACGATACGATTACGTTGGGTTAGGAAGGGAGAAGATTCTAAAAGGGAGGGGATATCGTGGGAGCGCTCTGAACAACGCAAATGTTTGACAAAAGCCCCGGCAAGAGCCATTATTCAGACTCTCCCCCACAAATTATTTACAGGGAGGGCTTTCATCTCTGCTTATACAGATGAAACAACCAAATACTCAACCCATCAATATCTTCCCCTCCCTTCTTTCCGTTTATTTGCCTTCTTTTGTACAAGAAGTTCGAAGATAAAAATCAATAATGTGTTTATCCATTTGATGCGAATGAAAAGCATTTTGATAATTAAGTGTTATAGAAAATTTAGGATCTAGCATAAAGGAATGGTGCCTTTAAATACTAAAAGATATTATGTTAAACTAGTTGAGAGGCGGATTGACACAGGAAAGGGGTCAAATTGGAAATCTAATAAACAATCTAGTAGACAGTTATCACTTATTCAAAACAAAGCATCTAACAATAATACATTGGCTTCCAAAATTATAAGGTGCGACATGTTTTTCGAAGCTCATCATTAAAAAAAGGGCAGAAACAATAAAATCTATTGTTTATGTGAAAGAAAGTAATGAGCTTTAAGGGGGGAGGGTGAAGGCAAAAAGTAGGTAAATGACAGTCACCCCACTTTTATTTTAAGAAGTTAAAGAAATTGACATTTATATAAAAAATTGGAGGAAATGTGCAAAAATCGAATATTCGCAATTTCGTGTGTACATTTTGTGATTATGATTGCTAATCTTCAATAGCTGTTCGTAATTTGTTGACAATATCTATATCTTGAAGTTATCTGATATAGCGATTGAATAAATGGAAAAAAGGTTGTCACAAGTTGACTTTGGTAGTGGCCTCAAAGCACTGGTATAGACAAGGGGGAGGGGGTGCGGCTGCAAATCCCCCCCATTGGGCGTTTAGGACGGGCGCTCAAGGGCCCAGATAAGCTGAGAGCAAAAGGGGCCTGTAGATCTTCTGCACCAAGGGCTCGAAATGAGCTTAAATCGACACTGCATAAGTCAACAGATTTTTAATTTTTATCTCCCCTCTTACGTCTGCACATATTTTAGAATTTCAGCGCGAACACACATCACGCACACCTGTGGCGCCACTTCAAAGCGCTATTTAAGGCTTGGCGATTTCAAGATCGGCAATTGTGTTTTTCTGTTGGTTTTTTTCAAAAAACGATCAGTTATGTCTCGTAGAAAACAGCGATCAGCTTTTGATCAAGTATCCGAGTTCGACAGAGGAAGGATAGTGGCCTACCGAGAGTGTGGATTATCTTTCAGGGAAATCGTAGTCGTGTAGGACGAAACCAAACAACTGTAATGCGGATATGTGACCGTTGGATGCAGGACGGTAAGACGGACCGACGTGGTAGATCGCATCCACCTCAGGGCACCACTTTACGTGAGGACAGGCAAATTGTGCGCATGGCAGTGACGGATCGCTCAGTCACATCACGAACCATAGCACAGCACCATTGAGTATGTAATGCATCATTCAGTGTCTGCGCGTATCATTCGACGCCGTTTACAGCAGAGTGGTCTGTCCGCAAGACGTCCATTGCTTGGTCTGCCCTTGACGCAGAACGACAGACGTCTCCGCCGCCAATAGTGCGATGAAAGAAGGATGTGGGTGGCATAATCGAATGAAGTTGTCTTTACTGACGAGTCACGCATCTGTCTGCAACACCACGATGGTCGAATTCGAGTCTGGAGACACCGTGGAGAGAGGATACTGAACAGCTGCGTTATGCACCACCACACTGGTCCTGCACCGGGTATTACAGTATGGGGCGGTATTGGATATCACTCTCGCACTCCTCTAATACGCATTGCTGGTACTTTAAACAGCCAATGCTACATCTCCGAGGTGTTGGAGCCAGTTGTCCTTCCTTACCTTCAGGGCTTGGCCACAGCCATATTTCAACAGGATCATGCGCGGCCACACGTGGCACGCATTGTCCAAAGGTTCTTCGTCAATCACCAGATTGAATTGCTTCCCTGGCCAGCTCGCTCTCCGGATCTTTCGCCGATAGAAAACATGTGGTCCATGGATGCTCAACGATTGACCCAGATTACACCTCCAGCTGCCACACCAGCTCAACTTTGGCAACGTGTGGAAGCTGCTTGGTTTGCTGTACCCCAAGAACATATCCAAAGTCTCTTTGAATCAATGCCGAGGCGTGTGGCAGCGGTGATCTCCAGCAATGGCGGCTACTCTGGCTACTGATTCTGGCAGGAACCACACTTCACAGAAGTCTATAAATTTAATCATTTGATACTTGGTCAACATGTTATCTACAAATGAATTTTGTTGTGCTATCTCTTGTCTTTCTTGGTGTTGCATTTACGGTGGCCAGCAGTGTAATTTAGAGAAGGGTCTCTCTCGGGGGTGACAGACCTACATTTGTTTCAAAGAGTACCTCAGATTGGTTTGAGATATCCGGACGCGATCCTTGATTGTAACAAATTTATTCTGAAGGATAATAATGCGTCACATCACCGAGTTGTGCTTGTTGAAGACTAACTTAAGAATCACGTTTGAAAGAAAATGAAATGGACAGCTAAATTGCTAGTACTAAATCCAATAGAGCACATTGAGACAATCTTGGCAAATTCATTGCTGCTTTAAATCCTCCTTAAGATTGTTACATGACTTGGAACAAAGATTACTTCATATTTGGTCTTCACTTCCCATTTGGCTGTCCGGCAATTTTATTGACAGCACAGCTAGTCGATGCTGCCAATACACTGCCATTAGGATTGGACACGTCTCTTATTAGAACCCACATTTCAGTACTGTTTCCACGACATTTTTCCATATAAAAACTAATGCACTGTTTTCTCCATGAATGGACTTTTCTGTCAAGAATGCTTATTCTTTAAGTAAATGATGTTTGTTGTTAAATTAATGCAAATTTCTGTTACACACTCAATGAAAAATCGTTTAGTGCACATTTTGTACAAATTTCTTGTTACTCTACTCATTTGGTTACAAATTAGAACAAAAAACTTATTTTACCTTAATTTTTGGTGGTCAGTGTAATAAGTTTTGTTCAGGGAACCCCTTCGTTCAACATTTCTAAAATGAAGATTATGGACTGTTTTTACGTATACCAAACACAACTGATAATCTCTACTGCAATTAATACCACACGTTTACAATGAAAAGAAACGAAAAATTCTTTAAAAATATGATTGAAAATGAAGATATAAGATTCTGACTTTTTAAAAAAAATTCCAAGCCAGCTAACCCGCTGAAATTTTTGAACAGACCAACCACTGAGAGGTTCACAAAATTACCATTAAGAACGATGAAAGATTAACACCGAATCTCTTGCAAATCATTCCAAACTATCTAATTATCAATTAATGAAATGCTGGTCATTATGAGACTTTTATGTGGCGAGAAGAGATTAGTTTACGTTTCTTCCTATAATAGTTGGAAAATATTTACCAAGGAAAAAGTGGAATCTAAATTATGAGTAATTAGTATCTTATAAGTAATTAACTTGAGTTTATCTTTAAAATGATTGTTATACCTTACGGTTATTTCTCTGGCATTTTACCCTTTTTTTATGAATGCTAATTAGAAGCCCATAAAATCATATTGTTGATAAGTATAGCATTTATTTGTTTAATTTGTGAAACTTCCATAATTAATAAGATAATACTGCACTAATTGCTAGTAGCTTGTTCATATTTTATTTAAAAATAAACAAATAGCAGTTTCTTTCGGGTCGTTTAAAAAAATAAACTACTGCAAATGAAAACAAATTTTACGATAAGGTTAGTCCAAGAACGCTATATTAGGAATCGCAGAAAGATCTAGAAGAAACAAACATTCAAAATACATCTTTGACCTCAATAGGGAATGCTGAATGTTTAAAGGATTCGCGGACTTTCTTTTCCAATTCTGTCAAACTATGGTCACGACATTATGGAAAAATATTTGCGTGACATATTTTTCCCTTGCGCACCAGTTTGGCAAATCCCCAAACCCTATCATGGGGTCATTGGCCCGTTTTGTACTTCAAAACTCGATGAAAGTTTAAATGATCGCATTTTCAGAGTAACGAAATGGTTAAGGAGAACAATCTATATATTATCAGTTACTTTTAGAAATATGTCATGTTATTTCTTAAGAAACTTGGCATGATAGCTGAAAACTAGTGTAGTTTAATGAAATAGTTCAAATTAAAGTAGTTAAATAAATATTTTACAATTATCTTTTAAAATTTGAATCTTATTGACAAGTGGAGGGCACGACTAAAGAAATTCATTTGGGGACGAGACTTTGTATAATAGTAATACTCCTTTAAGGTATTCAACCCTAAATATAACCAGGCAAAATCGGCAGTTAATTCGGAGAAAATAGCATTCGAAATTAATGCTTAGCTTTTACACAGTTAAATTTTAATTACCTCTAACGACGCAGTGGCATAGGAGTAACGTACCTGCTTTCTATGAGGGCCGATAGGGTTCGAGTCACGCGATAGCTTTGATATTTCTTTATTTTCAATTCATTTAATTATTTTTACAATTAAATAAATTTATTTAAAAAAGGTTTATTTTATTATTTTGTACTTTGAAAAGTAAAGCAATTCCTGTAAATGTATAAATATATTATTATAAATATTAATAAATATTTATTATAAAGATATTATAAATATTAATAAATATTTATTATGAAAATATATTATGATAAATATAAAATGATATTTTATATAAAATTAGTTACAAATAGTTTTGTAATACAAATAAAATATTATATATAATATTATAATATATAAAATACAGTATTATAATGATTTATTGAATAATTATTTTATAATTACATAAAATATTTAATAACTCATTTTTTAATAAATTTACTTAATTTTAAGAATAATTAAATGAATTGAAAAAATAAAACAAAACAAAAAACCGATCGCGTGCTTTGAACCTTGAGCGACCGCGTATTATTCAGGTATACTACCACCTATATGCAACTGCATCTCTGACTCGAATTAAAACTTAATTGTATAAAAGCTAAGTATGAATTTCGAAGGCAATACCCTAAAAGTGTGCTACTAGTATTAGTCCTTAAGTTTAAAAAAATGTTTCATTTAGGCTAAAACGAAAATTTTTCTGAGAATTATAATAAAATTCTTAAAAACATGCACGAAAAATAGACGTTCTGGGGATTTTCATTGATATTAAACCGGCAAAAAAGAAAAATATGAGGGTCATAACACACCACAGCGCTGTGGCTTAGCGGAGGATATTACGGGATTCCAGCAAAGTCAGGGTTTGGGCCCGAGTGCAAAACCATAACCTCCCCCCCCCCTAGAATCCTGACCTTTTCGGCAATGAGGAGCTTACGCGATGTGACGTTTGAGAAAAATAATGGTAGCGTGATATTTATTCATTTAAATATTTGTTTATTTACGTCACAGCTATATTAATTACAGTATATACATTGAAGTCATTTAAAAGATCGGTTAGTTAACTCGTCTTAAGTTAATTCTGATGTTTTTGAGGGAGGAGATTATATCCGTGCTCTTCGAAGTTTTCCAACGGACTTCATTCTGTCCTCTCTAAGGTCCCTGGATGGTAGCGGTTGGCCTCTTTATCCTCGAGCTACATACGGCTCGTGGGCTGAGTAGGGGGTTCTCACGGTGTCAAAGGTTGCCGGGGCGATGACCAAAGACAGGACCTCGCAATATTTTAAGAATGCACGTGTGCATAGGAACGCGGTTACCCACACTAAAATAAGCCGACCTTTCATCTATGTGACGGGAAAACATTACAGAGGGTGCTCGTAATGTTTTCCCACTGCCACAATGAGAAGTAGACAATAAAATTATAAACCATAATTAAGAAACTTTTAGTATCGACGAGCAAAAAGGCTTTTATTAAATACATTCCTCTTTGAACATTAATAACTGATTCTGGAATAAAGAAAACAAGTTTTCACAATTTCATAAAAGTACACACTATCTACTTCTCCTTTCAAATGAAGCCGCATCCACAATCAAAGTCGAGACATTACTTAATATTACGCCTTTCTCAGCACCATCTTACTCTTACCCAACATTTAAAGAAGAAAGCAAAACTTTTAACAACGACCGACATCATGATCGTCCTTCAGACCACTTCAGTGCATTTAAATTACACAGTTAACCATTAAACCGTGCAGGTAAAAGCCGTAAATGTTACATCGAGTTCAGAAACTAATTCCAAGTAATTGAAAGTCAGCGTAATAACGGACGGTACGCTGACTTATTTATTATTCGGTGGAAGTTTTCATCAGTTGCGGTAATCTGACTTCATTCATACATAGTGGCAAGACCCCCTTGAAAGAGATAAGCGCCAAATTTTAATTAGAGAAGATTCCTCCCCTAAAACAAATACTTGACGGACGCCAGAAGTGGAATTTCAAACGTTTATCGCTGGAAAATATTTGAACTACAAGATGTTAAATTGAGATTGTTGGAGGAAAGATGCGCGCATTTTCTAATTGCTGTTTCGGAAGACGCGGCTGAAAAGGGGTGTGCAAAGTTTGGGAGCAGGAATTTCCAGCACTTGATGGGGGAGTTATTTTTAAAAGTTTTCACGAGTGTGGTTTCATGCAGTTTTTGAAAAAGAAAACTCATCGCAGCAATTGAATTTGTGACACAGATTTTCTTTTTTTTTTTTTGAAAAAGATCGTCGCTAAAGGAATAATTCCAAATATTTTGTGGTTGAAAAATGTATCCGAATAATGAATTTTCGTTTAAGATGAGAGTTCATGGTTGCTGATCCAAGAAGAGTCTTGGAAGTTGTTGTTTAGAAATATTTAGAGCTACTTGCGGTTAGAAATTTTTCACTTAAGAGTTCTAAATGTAAGATTTATGGACAGCGCATACCATATATACAAAAAATTAACAACTTACCATTAATACAATCGCTTTTATTAGTTTTCCAGATATTTTGTACAATACTAGACACAAAACCCTAATGAGTTAATATTCAAATTGCGTGCATGAGTTATGACAAATGATATAAATCAGTCTGTAAGGCAAGAAATGATAAAGACGTTTCAATGCATACAAATAACATCTAAAACGGAAACACACTTCTAAATAGCTTCTGCCCATGTAACATTTATAAGTACCATGTAGCTTGCTCAACACTACAAGACAAAGACACTTGTTTTTCAAAATAATCTAAGATACGTTTAATGTTAACAATACCGCTTATGTAATATTTATTATTTTATAATTATTACAAGACTTTGGGACAATTCGCTCACCAACTAGGTTCTAATTCGCTCTCTAAAGTCCCTGGGAAAGATTTTAAGCAGGTAGATTTATTTTTAAACTATTTGGATTTTAAAAAAATAGTCTTCAGGCAACCATGTTTGATATCCTCCTTGCGATTTTAATTGATTTTATGTCACATAATATTTTCTGTATAATTCATAACATTCCTCACTATTTCTTTTTGTGATTAATATATATTAGGTCACATAGAATTAAAGTTTACAGTGCAGAAACAATCAAAGTAGAAAGTTGTTGGAACTTATACCTCACCCCTCTCTCCGATCGACAGTAACATCAGATCGAGGCCCCTGAAATTCATCGTGGCAAGGTGGCTAGATAACATCAGTCGTTTGGCCACAGCTTTGAGCACCAAGCAGGTGACAATATGATTTCGCCCCGTTCCATCCGAAGTTCGAGGATGAACACCCCAGAGATGGTACGGGGTCTTCCACCGCCAAACTCTCGAGAGCATTAACGCTTCGCCGAAAATTTAGAGCAGAGGTTCCCAAACTTTTTTGTTTCATAGACCCTTTGGGATGTTTTTCGGTTTTGGGTTGACCCTTTCTTACCTAATATTGAATTTTTGCAAATTTTTCAACTAAAATGTGTTTTTGACACCCGGTATAGAGTTACTTACTTTAAAAGATTAAAATTCTAATTGTAGTGAAGTATAATGTTTAAAACTTAAGGGGAACGCAATTTAGTTAATGAAAATAAAATTTAATTTATACATAAAATTTTTGTTACATAAAGTAACAGTTTCTAAACTTCACTTCGAGATCTTTGTTAGTGTCTACTCCTTTCAGTTCTCATATTCTAACATTTTTTTTTCGATGTGACTATATGGATTCATTGCCTACTGTGGTATCACCATAGTCAAAGCATTCTCAAATCTAGTTTCAAAATCTGAATAAAGGGCATTTAAATGTTGAACGTCATTAACGTCATTTTTCTGGCAGAGTGTCTGTGACAAATTGAGAAACTGGGAAAATTTGCGACGTACAATATTATACTCCTTAGCTTATTTCTGGCAAGAAACGCTGAAAAGATGGTTCTTGTTTTAATAAAATTTATGCTGTTGCCAAGAAACTGCAAATTAACTTCATTAATTTTAGTAGATATGTCTGTTAAATAAGTAAATCTGTTTTCCACTTGATTAAATTTTCTTTTAGAATTAAAGTCATGATCTGGTTTAATGAGAGCCACTATCGTAGATCCCCAAATCTTTTTTTTTTTTTTGCTGACGTCGACCCCTTGCATGTCGTCATAGACCTCTGGGGGTCGACATAGACCACTTTGGTAATCACTAATTTAGAGTGTCCCCATGTCGCACAGGCCATTATACATTTATAAATATCCAAGCCCTCTCCAGGATTCGAACCCGGGCTTTTCGGTACAGCAATCAGTGTCACTAGCCACTATCTTGTCTAGAGCTAGAATTACCAATAGTACCATAAAGATAATCGAGAGTACTTTTGATTTTAAATCGATTAAGTATGATAAGAAAGGCTGGTCAAGAAATGTGTGTAATTTGTAATTCAATGATAACTGTTGGTATAAAGTGTTTAATATGATTACCCATGTTGGAATTATTCTTCCCAAAATGTATTCCAAACATTAATAGGGTACAAAATGTAGATTAGTTAGCAGTAGTGGGTAAAATAATGTATATGTACCAACGGCAGGGACACACACAAGGGGGGTCCCCGAGTCCGGACCACCCCATAGCCATAGATTTTTTTCCGATTGATTATAATCCTATGCATATAGCAAGTAAAATTTAATCAAGTAATTGTTATTAATAATTCATTTTATGAATTGATGCTAATTATTTATTTAATGATTAATATTTTATAGTCTTTTGATCCTGAAAATCGACAAAATCAAAAGGATATGTTGGGCGGCCTATTGAAGCATGAAATACGAGAACGGTGGACTTTCAACCCTGGCCCTCCCTACCCCATCCCTTGAAAAATTTCTGTGTGCGCCACTGAGCAACGGTTATCAACCTGTAGTGCACGAATCACAGGTTGGAGCTTTACTTATATTGGGACATTATTCCAATTTTTTACATATTTTTTATGAAGATTCAGTTTCCAAAAGGACGAGTAACAAAACGTATTACAAATATAATATTTCTTTTTTTTTTAAATTTTAGCAAATACGTTTAACGAGATTCCTTTTCAGTTTCGCGATTTTTTCAGCTACTTTTGCAGGTGTATCAAGCAACATTTTAAAATGAAAGTTGACAACTATAGTAAATTGGTGATATAACGTCACTTTGTTGATATTACTTTGCGCTGCCGGTTTATTATTCTTGCTTTTCATTAAGTTCTATTTCAGTGATATGGAAATGTAAACAGAGATATAAATAAGTGACAACATACTTATAGTGGCCCACCAAATATAAAATTATACATTTAGTGGTTAGTGAAATTCTAAAGATTGACGTCCACCGGTATATACCATTCAAATAGAGCTTTAATTATTCACAAAGGAAGTTTATCTGAGGCAATTAATTCCTCGACGCTTCATTTTAATCATTAATCATTGAAAATCTATTGTGTTTCCTCAATTTAAATCTAAAAAACGTAAAAGTTTGAAAATTATAATCCGAAAGTTATGGAAGTACGGTAATTAGGACATCCAATAAGCAGGAAAACGATTCCAGACAGAAAGTAGCCATTGAAATTATTCCTTTGATTGGTCTAACAGAGAATTCAACTCTTTACCCCAGTGATGCTCAAACTCTGAATATTAGCGACCCAATATTCAGTCATAATTTTCTTCACCGCCCTCTCTCCATACAATAATAATATATTGAATTCAATAATACTATACTTTGACGCTAAAGCTACAACACGACTTCAACCTCTTACGTGCCCCGGATGTATATATACGTCTTTTCGAAGTACGATCTGTGCTGCGCACTGCTATCCATAAAATTATTCTGAAGGCTTTAGAATGCAATAAATGAACCTTGACAGTATTTGTATAGGATTTTCTTATTTCAGAGGTTTTGCTTATTTATTCCTCCCCCCCCCCTTGTACATCACATACGCGCGCCTACGTGGAAAACGGTGATATTGGAAAACGATTTGCGCAACTTTTAACCGGCAGTTAAGGGATTAATTACAAAACATACAAATTATCAAGATAAATATTAATTTTTGGATATCAGTTTTATATGAAAAGTCCATGGGGTCACTGGTAATTCTAAAACTCATTCTTAACTTAGTATTGTTAAATTAATTGTAAAATACATTGTACAGTACTGATACATTTATAAGTGCATTATATCAGTGTAAATGTGTATTTTATTTTTTATTATGTCAGAATAAATTTTGTGTTTACCTTTTACAAATTAATAATTTTCTTAAATAATGTTTTGTTTTCGACTTCCCAATATGCTAGCGCCCTCCTCGTAGAGTTATCACGCCCCCCTAAGGGGGCGCGCCCAACAGTTTGAGAAACGCTGCTTTCCCCCCATTGCTGGCAGTAGCTAAAAGGATAGAATACAGAGGGAAAGAAATTAATGTATTCTTTTCTAAAATACTAATGAAAATGACAATAATATATGTAATGGTTGATTTATAACAACACCCCAACACAAACAACGCAGACAATAAAATTCAGAACAATATCCAAAACATTCTGACAAACCAGATTCTGCAAGAATTATCAGTTGCTCCCAATTTGCACTTTTCCGACATTATCTCTCTTCTCTATCTCTGCATTAATGAAAATTTAGTAGAATTTACAACAATAATTTGGTAAACTTGATACCCTGAGTTAAAGACATGTGTATATTAATTCTTCCAATCTCTCGCTATAAAATATAACAAGATAATGGCCGCCATGAAAACTAAGAGTTGGAATTAATGCGTTTCATTTCGAAGCAAGACCTAGAACCAAAAGCTCTTTTAATAACAAATATTTTCAATTACACGCTGCGAGTAACTCCCAAGGGATGAATTCAAAGTAGGCTGTTTTCACTTGCAAGATGATTAATTTAAGAAATGGCCAAAATACCCTTCTTAATTTGTAATGCTAATTCGTTCGCTACAGTGGGACTCGGTATTGAATTCTGAGTTTGGCGTGCACAGTAGCACATTTCCAGTGTTTTAATGGCACGGTGCTGTAAAACAAAATTAATGGTAGGTAGCGATTAACATGTAACTGTTTGTAAGTAGTGAAGATATTTTGATCGTGCTTTGCGTGTAGATAACGGATACGGAAAACTGAAAATAACTGATATATGAGTATTTTATAATTCGAATAGGAAAAAATACCTTTAAATCAATCTGTTCGAAGTATTAGTTTTTCAATTCCTACTATTAGTTCACACTCTCCTTAAAGATATAAATATATATTTATTTATATATCTTGTTCAAATTTTCAATCGTTTATAAAATACTTTATATTCACCCATTCAAGTTCAAATACATTTTTTTAAACTTGTAGTGGATGACACTTGATGTTAACACAATTTTTTCAAATATTAATTCATTAATTAAATTAAATTAACAAATGTGAATGTTGTGTCCCTGTAGCGCAATGGATAACGCGTTGGACTTCTAATCCAAAGGTCGTGGGTTCGAATTCAACTTGAAATGGCCCAATTTCTAAGAATATGATTTCTTTTTTAATATACTATTTTATTAGAATAACTAAATTTAATGAATGAATAATAGTAACGAAGAATAGCCCAACAACATATATTTAACGGAAATCGCACGTTTTGTCCTTTCAGTGCAATGGATAGCGCCTTGGACATCTAATCTACAGGTCGTGGATTCAAATCCCACACCTGAGATGGCCTAATTTCTCAGAATGTGGTTCTTCTTTTACTATTTTATTGGAATTTCATTAATGAATAAATAGTAACAAATAAAAATAATAATCCAACACCATTTATAGAAAGGAAAATGGAAAATTGCAAGGAAACTCGCTTTCTATTTTGTCACTTAATATTGTGATTCTGTCATAAGTATATGCATATTTATATTAATTGCATAGTTAATAAAAACTAAATTAAATGTTTCTTTGTTGACCTAAGTAGGAACTGACTTAAAATTCTTTTTTTTTTTATATTATTTGTTTTAAAATAATTATACTCAAGTAGAAGATTTTTCCAAAAGAAACAATTTTAGGAATTTATGTGCATTCGCCTATTAAATTACAAAACTGTTTTTAAAAACAGTAAAACAACAAAATCATTTTAAACAAAAAAATCTATTGAAAATTAAATTATAAAACATAAAAAATGTTAAACATCGTTTGGTACTTTTCCGCTTTGCCGGCGCAGGCGATGAAGTCGCCAAAAATAATACAACCGACGCCAACAGCATATTCCAGCTGGTAACCTCTTACCACCACATTTTCAAAACAAGTCACGGCCTTTCTTATCAGTAATATCTTTTTCATAATGCCACAAAAATCGACAAGAATTAATATTTATTGATATTTTTTACGTGTATATAGTGTGTTGTCACCAATAAAGCAACCTTGGCGAGATTTGCTCCGGCGAAACGGACAAGTACAAATTGTTTCACTTAAAAGTTGTAGTAAAAGTACGTAAAAATAGAAGAAATAATCATATTAATTAAATATGTGAAAACAACTGATTTGATATTATTTTGTATAAAGTACATGTATTAAGAATAAAAAAAGATTAAAAACGTTTTCTTATTATTGCTAAAAATCGGTTTCTTTTACTTGAACAACAAAAGACAATCTTAAAATTTTCAAATTTAATTTCGAAATAATTGCCTGTATTAACGCTATGTATTCATTTTTTCTTTATGGTAGCAAAATATAGATCTGGCCTTTAAATTTAAATAATTGCTGTGCCTCTTTTAACAGAACATATTTTAAAAATACTGTCAAATATTAAGGGGATATTTTAGAGACTAAAAAAAAGTGACCATATAAGTTCCATACATGTAAAAAAAAGCTATTCTTTTAAATTTATTCTACATAAATATCTCCTTTTCTTCTCAAATTGCCGAGAAAGAAGATATCATGAATAGAAATCAGCCATTGTATGTAAATACAAATAGGTTTAAAAAAACAATTTACGGGAAATTCAGCAAATTCTAGAGCAAACATTTTCAAAGGTAGATCTCATGAATTTGTAATCCTGTTTGTGTCTCATGTCAGAAATATTATAACACAAATTAACAAGTAATATAAAAAAATGTAAGTCAATTTCTACTTTGAATGAATGAACAGAAAGTATTTTATTAAAGATTGAAATTTTGAATAAGATATATATATATAAATTCTATATAAATGTTCGAGAACTTTCATTAAAAACTTATAATTTACAGAAGTTTTAACCGCTACTGACAATTAAGGTATCCGACTACTTGCGACAGCTTTTTTTAAAAAAAAAATTGAGATTGGGGGTTTTTTTTGTTGTTGTCTTTAGATTTGTTAAGTACATTTTAAGAAAAATAAGCTAAAATTAAGAAGAGAAAAAGAAATTATTATTTCTACAATGGGAATAAATAGGTCAGAATTTACAAAAAAAGTACATAAACGGGACCCATTCTGTACCAAAAGTTTGTAAACAAATTTTCAATTTTTCAATTCTGATGTGTTGCTATATTTTTCATTTTTGAAATGACCCTCAGGATAAGAGATATTTTAATTTTTACAAAAATTAGAGCATTTTATCTTAGTTGTTATACGAAATTGCTTAAAAAACAGAGATTATACTTACATAAGGGACTGTAAATTTTTGTCATAAAACAGTGATTGATAAATCTGAAGGTTAAAACACTTCTACTATTATACAGAACATACATAAAAAATTTCAGTTAATTATTTTAAAAACTTTTTGAGAAATATCTGACCTCGTTTGAGTATTTTCAAAAAAAAAACACACACACACATTTTGAGTAAAACGCGTTTTAGAGTATGATATATCTTGCTTAAAGTAATGGTATCTGCTTTTACTAAAACACTTGTAGTTTTTGTTCTAGTGAACGGAAACTTGGTATTTTTATAAAGCTAATAAGATGAACTATAAAATAAAACAAAATAAATTATTTATTTTTGGCAAAATTCACAATTTTAGGGTAGTCGGATACCTTAACACGAAATTCTTTCCACACGAAAAAATATTTCAGTCCCCCTCAGTTTCGGGTCAACCAATTTTCATTGTGTAAAAGCATGTGTATTCAGCAATTTACAAAAAAGACTAGGAGTTTCCGACAAATCTATTTACGCACTTATGAGGAAAAAGATTTACGTCCTATTCGTTTATTTCTGTGAGTGAATCAAGTGAATAACGCTTAAAGAATAGAGAGGTTAGAATTTAATTAAAGAATGCAAGGCAATTCTTTAAAAGCTGCCCCTTTTATGTGGCCTTATCGTAAATCTAACACTTTACACGAGAAACTGATGGGGATCATTAATCGGAACTGACTTTATTTCATTTCACTTCATTTTGGTTAGGAATCATCCAAATACAAATGCTGGGAGCAATAAATACCTCTAACACGCAAGATTATCGAAGTAAATAAATGTATGAAACTTTTAAGTAATTTTATTGGGAAGAATCAGGAAAGAGAGCTTGAATTCTAAATAGTGATTAGATTTATTTATAGCTATTTAGAGTTTCTCTCATTTATACACTAAAACCATTGTTCCTCTGAACTGCAACGCATAAGATAAGTTAAAGATTTATATCGTTTTAAGTCATGGGACAGTGTGTGAGTTAACGTTTTCCCTCAAGTTAACACACTGAACGGAAATTTTGAAACATGCACAATATTTCTATTTATTTTTACCCCCCCCCCCATGTTCTTTCATACTATATATGATTTATAGTGTAGCTAATCCTTATGTGATTAAGTCTTAATAGTTTTTTTTATCATTTACAATAAATTAATAAATAATTTTGGTAATGAATTACATAGATATGAAAATGGTTCGTTTTATAATAGTACTGAGTTACATATTTAAGAAATAATAACTAACCAGTGTTATCTACAATTATAATTTTCCTGGTCAAATACCAACTATTCCACTACATCACGCGTGATACAACTCATGGTGTATGTTTTGAACATCATACATACACCATCTTTGTATAACGCATTCAAATTATTTCTATAAAATGCGTTTCATCCCACCGTGATCAAAAATATTTTGTATTTCTTTTTCATAAAGCTTAAATTCATTCTTTTGCAAGCAGTTTAGCTTTTGACATACAAATAAAACGGAGCCCAAGAATATATATTTCCGGCAATATTGAACAGAGAGTAGAGCCATGAGAATTCGAAACAAAACAAAATGGATACAATATTCTCAGCAAAGACAGCTCTACCGGAAACAGTTGACGTCTCGGAGACGACCAAGTCTACAAATACCACATGGAATGAATGACGTCTCCTAGATATCATTAAATGTTACAGAACAATTAAATTTCATACTGAATTTGTTCCTATTCCTGACCATTAGGTAAATTGGCATTATGTTTATTTTTATTTATTTAATTTAAATGTGCGTGATTCTTAGGGGTGAGTGAGAGTAATATTAACATCGTACTATAAAGCAACAAAGAGAGTTATTGGCGACGAACTTTGTAATTTTAAACCTCGGTCAAATGACGAGAACGACACTTCCGCTGTCAGTCTCCTCTCCAAACTACCACACCAACGGGAGAATAAATTTAACGTACAACAGAGGGCGGGTCTTCAGTAACATAAGGATTCGAACTCGCGACAATCCGACCAAGAGTTCGTGACCACAACCACTAGGCTACAAAAGGTCCGTGACTGCTACGCAATCGCTTCGAGCGGTCTATTTCTATTCAACTCAAAGGTCCCCTCACGACAGTCAATAACTCCTAATTTTGAAGTGTGATCAGATGACGAGGTCCACACATGAATACGCACCCCTATTCTCCAAACCAATGGGAGGACTTGAAGCCCTTCTATACAAACGGATATTAGATGATTTGATGCACTTTGAGAAGCAGCAGGTTGGACCTTGTAATGGCCGATAGATCTCGTAATTATGAACCTCGATCAAGTGATGAGGACAACATCTGAACTGGTCCTCACCCACAAATTTTCACACAACACAACATAGAGCCGCTACTGATTTTACGTGCATCAGCCCCTCTGCACGGTGGATCTCCAGAGGCATCGGCAGGGACATCTTCAGACATGGGCCAACTGGGACCGGGCCCAGGGCCTCGGCTGAAATGAAGGCTTCGTCACGTTCTCGACTCAGCCTTAATAAGATCATAATTCAAATTATTTCAACGGTCAAATGTTATTTCCAGTTGTATTCTTCGAAAAACTGGGAATATCGGAAGATATATCAACTGGCTACGTGTGATGACCGTCGTCCCCGTACAGCCCTGGGCCTACCACTATACACCCTCATTACTCATGCAGTCAAACGGCAGCAATAAGTCATTGTAAGTCATGCACATTTATTTGTTTCGCGTCATTGTTTGTATGAGTATTTGACAACGCGTGTTATGTTTTGTCTACTTTTGAGCGTCATAGGTGGGGCCTACAATTATGTAGGGGTCCAGGGCCTCAAAATGTCTTAAGACGTCCCTGGGCATCGAGACTCCATCTCGCAACTCGAATTACTGGCCATGAATTTGTAACACTGGCCAACTATAACTGGTTCCAGTGTTTATATTAACAATGAGCTTCATAACTAATCCTAAACCGGAGTATTTGTGAAAAAAGTATCTTTAAATATCAAAATGCTACATTTTATTAATTAAATATCTAATATACTTTATTTCGTATGGATCAAGTCACCCTGCCGGAGATTTCCTGATTTTCAAAATAGAACTTACCATGTGGAACAGCCAGAGGACTGAACTTAACCAACCCCATTCGTTACATTATTTTGCATCAACTTCACTTCTATCTTTATCACCCAAACGCAGGTGAACAAATTGACTTTCCTCCACTCCATCTTTTTACCCTGTCACCCTTCTGCTAACATTTGGAATAACCCAGAGAGGCGGAATGCACCCTATAACAGCGACCCTCATAGCATAACAGTTAATTTTCTATGCCGTCAGGAACGTGTCATTTGGGAAGGGGTGGCTAAGATATATCTATACAATCTGTAGACCGTTGGAATGTTGGCGTAGTTATACATCAGGGCAGGGAAACAGCCGGTAAATTGTCTTTTAGATTTATGGCATAGCAGTTATAGCGAGGAAGCGCGTCTGTGTAGAAAGCGACAGCTATTACTCCAGTTAAGGTTGCGGTTCTTGTGGCACAAAGATGGTTTCGACAATAGCACTCATGTGAGAGATACTAGATTTACATTTGAATTGGAAATAGAGATTATGGTAAAAGAGTAATGTACAGATGGTAATGTGGTTGTTGGAGATGTTTAGAATAGTAATTTTTAGCTCAATGTAGCATTGGTTCTTCCGCTATTTTTTAACTATTTGAAAATTTTTAAAGGGATATACGGTCAACAAAAATTTAGTATTGCAGATAAGAAATGGAAATATTTTTCTCAGATACCACAAAATCTGGCGTATACCGCGCACTTTTAACACAAAAAAAAAGTCAATTCCTACTTAGGTCAACAAAGAAAAATTTTATTTTAGTAACTTTTTATTAAATAATTACAATAAAAAATATGTACATACATATGACAGAATCACAATAGTAAGTGGCAAAAAAAGAACGCAATTTTTCTTGGAATTTTCCATTTTTCTTTCTATATATAGTGTTGGACTATTATTTTTATTTGTTACTATTTATTCATTAATTAAATTTAATTATTCCAATAAAATAGTATAGTAAAAAGAAATCACATTCTAAGAAATTAGGCCATCCCAGGAGGGATTCGAATCCACGACCTTTGGATAGCGATTTTCTTTTTTATATAACTATCATTTTTGTTTGTTACTATTTATTCATTAATTAAATTTAATTAATTAATTAATATTAGAAAAAACTGTATTAACATCAAGTGTGTCCTCCATGACGTCTTTAAAAATGTATTTGAACTTGAGTGGATGAATAAAAAGTATTTTATTAGCGATTAAAAATTTGAACAAGGTATATATTTGAATAAATATCTATGGGGAGAGTGAGAACTAATAACAGACATCGAAAAAAGGGAGTGAATTCTTTGCTTGCCCAAAAAGTTTTATATGTTTTGGGTATTTTCTATAACTCATCTTCTTTTAATTTTAGGAAAAATATTTTAGGAAAAAAAACGAAAAGAAAATAAGATGATAAAAGATGAGAATTGGATTATAGTTTTATCCATTTTACAACTCTCGAGATGGAATATCACTATTTTCTCATAAAAAGGGCTTGAGTGAATAATAATTTAACTTAAATAGTATGTTGTTAAAATTCTATAAATATAATTAAAGTTAATCTTATTCCAAACGACTCATTAAAAAAAAATTTACTCAACAGAAAAAAAATCTTTTAAAAAGATATATTACTTATCAATGCCGACTAAACTGAAACTTAGGAGGCTGTTTTTAGGCAAAGATGAAGTGTTATAATACATATAACGCTTATCTGGATACATTTTCATTATGAGTACAATCATTTTATGTTGCAATATAAATCTGAAACTTTTACAGAACCGTGGGAATAAAAACTCATTTCTTCTACTCTCTCGCCTAAAAGAGGTTATCTAGTACCAACTAAAAACCAGGGCAGGAAAAAAAATTACGGGGAGAGGGGGGGATTTTTCAAACATAGAAAGAATAATAGGAGAAAAAAACCAATCTCGGAAACTCTTTTGAACAGTTATTGGGGAAGAGGGAGAGAAAAAGTTCTTTTAAAACAACTAAGCTTTTAAAAAAATATTCTTTTTCCATCTGTAGTGTTGGTTCGATGACGTCACAAGCATCCGCTCAGAGTATCGTATTTCAGGAGTGCACGTGTAATGTGGAGAGTCCCTGGGTACGAGATTAATGGAAAACTCGGTTAGTTGGAGTTGTTTCCTCCCTGCTAAGATTTTCGATTTTTTTTTCCCGCTCCTATGTTTTGATATGGCGGGCAGTAAATTGAAACCTTCTGTGAAAGAAAAAAAATTAAACAATTCTATTTACACACAACTCTTTTTTTCCTCTTTTTCTTTTCAGACTTTTAAACAGTGTAAAACAAATTAGATTTCTTTTGTAAGACAGGAGAACGGAACTGTGCTATACATATTTCGGATGAAACTATTTCCGTTCATTTTAATTCGAAGCACGTAACGGAAAAAACACATCAAATGAATCCAAGAAATATTAGATGAAGTTTTCCGGAATAATAAAAATAATTTCCATTTCTTGCGTATAGCTTCTGAAATCTATCCCAATACTTTATTTATTTTGTGAATTCCAAAATTTAACCTTTTGTGTAATTTGATAAAAAAAAAAGTCCATGTAGGGCCATTTTAAGAAATTGTAGGCTCATTTGGAAACTAGGCCCGGGCCTAAGGTCTCGGTCGGGTCTCATCTCGTTGTCGACTGGGCCTCAATAAGATATTGATAAAAATAACTTTAATCTTCAACAGCATATTCCCGGATATATTCTTCAATAAACTAAAAATTTCAAACTATATGCCAATTGGAAACAATGCCAAGACTGCATAATTATGTCATGTCCGTCGTCTGTGTCTAGACTTCGGCGTAGCACCATGCACTCCTCACTCATTTAGTCGAAAGGGGACAATCAATTGAGCAAGTTTTGTGAGATTGTGAGTCAAGCACTATTATTTTCTTTGGGTTGGCAATTTGAAGAATATTTGACAAGGTATGATATATACTGTCAATTTAAAAAGGTCGTAAGTAAGGCCCAGATCCACCTTTTTAATAGGGATCCAGGGTAGGGATGGGATGTCTTACGACATTGAGGCCCTAAGCCCTTTTGAAAAAGTAGGCCCCCTCTATGACCTTTTGAAGTAGACGGTGTATAACATACGTTATCAAATACTCGTACAAAAAATACTCTGTAATAAATAAAACTCCATGACTCCCAATCTCACAAACCTAGGTGCAAAACCCGCTCGACCAACTACCGCCTTTCGACTAAACGAATAATGATTTAGCATGCTGGTAAGCCTAGACATTGACGTTGGTCACATAATAATGTAGTTTTGCAACTACTGACAGTTGGTGTATAGTTCGAAATTCCCAGTTTTTCGCAAGGATGTCTTAAGACTTATTTAAGCCCTCGGCTTCTATATAGAAGTAGACATTGGGCCCCACACAAATGTTCCTTAAAAGTCCCTACCTATGATCCTTAAAAGTAGATAGTACATAACATACGTTGTCAAAAACTTATATTAACCCTAAACAAATAAATGTGCATGACTTACAGTCACACAAACCTTCTGGGCCGACTGCCGCCTTTTGACTGAATGAGTACTGATGGTGTATGGTGAATGGCCTAGACCAAAACAGGGATGACGGTCATCACATGTAGGTAGTTGACATATCGTCTGAAATTCCCAGTTTTTCGACGAATACAACCAAAAATAACATTTGACAGTTGAAATTATTCGAATTCGTGATCTCATTAAGTCTGAGTTGAGAACGAGGTAAGGCCTAAATTGTGGCCGAGGCCCTGGTCCGGGCCCAGTTGGCCCATGCCTTAAGACGTCCCTGATTTTTCGGAGAAATGCCGGAAAACAATCGACCATTAAAATTATTTGGATCATGAACTTATTGAGATTGAGTCGAGAGCGGAACGAGGACCACAACAAGGCCGAGGCCCTGGCCCAGTTATTCCCTGTATTAATACGTCTTAGTCAATGACCTCAAGAGTCTTAAGACGTTACTCAGCACATGTAATAAAAAAAGCACAGAACTAAAATAAACTAGTCGATTAAAAAATTAGACAACAGAAAGGCAACAGTATTTTCAGTTTTAAAACCAATCGACTGAACAAACTACGCAAATTATTTTAATCTGAAGCATACGTACAGTTCCTCGCACAATACATACAAATTTTATACCATACAATTCACAAAACTTCTTTTATTAGTGTACTCCTGACTTTCGCGAGGAAAAAAAAGCTCTGGATTCTGCAACGTGCAAGCCATACCGCAATTTACTCAACCAAGTCATTTTCTAAAAATACTCATTCAGAGGTATTTTTTTTTTCCTAAATTCTCGATTACACATTTTATTTTCCATTTCATTAAAGAGATGGAAAAAAAATACTTTAAAACACCAGAACAGCGACAACAAAAAACACTCCATTTTCATCTCTCCCAAATCGAAAACCATACAAATTTGTATGCCTCTTGCCAAGGTGTTTTTAACAACAGCTTCATGGAATAAAAAAACCCAAAAAGATATCACCTATGCAAGAATTCCAAAGGCAATAACGAAAAATTCTTGCGCAGTCATCTGGATATTTTCTGGTCGCAAACATAACGACGAGTATGCTGAGCTGGACACAAGCCAGCCACTCTATTACCTTGCCTCACCACGACAAGAAAAAGAGGGGGAAAAAGTCTAGTGGCGAAAGATAAAAAACCGCTAATTACGCATTTTATTTTTCTACTCCATCAAAACTTTTTCCAACAGTGGCTGATTTTACTGGCCAAAGTCATGAGTGAGCTTAGATAGCTTAATTGAAGGCAGATGTGTTTACCTTTATTCACTGTCATTAGCCATCTTGAGCGCCCATGACACAGAGAGTTAGGTTCGGATAATCGATTTAACAATGAGAAATAATCTCCTTCATAGCGATCTGTATCATCCGCCATTTATTTATCACTTAGTAATGATATCGATAATGTCTTGGAGAACACTTGGTTCTTCAATTTTTATTTCAATGTGTTCTTTCATGATTTCCGGTCTAATGTGTCCCCCATGATTTTAAATCTAATGGGGCCCCTTCGATTATAAATTATTTATCACTTAGTAATGATACTGATAACATGTTATTATAAAAGAGTAAATTTTTATTTCATTTGTACCCCTTGATCATGATTTTAGGTCTAATTTACTTCTCGATCATGATTTATTTATCATTTGGCAATGGAAGCGACAGGTAATGTTTTATATGTATGAATTGTTTCTCAAATCTTTCTCTAATTTTACCACTCACTAGTGATTTATCACTTGGCAAAGGCATTGATAAAATGTTTGCAGAATAGTGGGCCTCAGATCGTTATATCATTGAACCACTTGATCTTGATTTTATGTCTAATGTACCCTTCGACCATGAGGTATTTATTCATTTGGCAATGACAACAGTAGCGCACACAAAGGTTTTTCAAGAGTTTTACGAGTCCACGGTCCAAAGTCCCCCAACTCGTATCAAACTTCAAGACAACACCAATTGATTCTTCTGATTTTGTCAATTTTGTTAACAAAAACTAGTAAAAAATAAATTATTGAATTAATAATTAGCATTCATTAATAAAATAAATTGTTAATTACAAGTACTTAATAAAATTTTACGCTATATATATATATATAGGATTATCATCAATCGAAAAAACCTCAAGGGCTTTGGGGGGGTGTCCGGACCCCCTAGACACCCCCTTGTGTGCGCCACTGAATGACAATGATATACAGGGTGTCCCAGGATTATTAAGACACATTTTAAGGGGAGGCAGGGGGCATCACAAGAATTCGGAGTGGCAACTTCTTCGTTCGGCGGTAGGTGGCGTTGCTTACAAGAACACTGGAGGAAACAGACATGCACCACAGCAGTCACTTGAGCTATCATCGCCCGCAGAGGAGCATGAAACGTTTTACAAACACCGAGCTGGCAGATATACACCACATTTACGGATTGACAGAAAGAAATGCACGAGCAGTAGAAAGATTGTATCTCGGAAGGCATCCACAAAGAGACTGCCTGTCGTACATTTATTAATTTGCATCCCAATTTGTGTGAATATGGATCATTATGAGGGTGGCCACGAGTGACTCGAACTCTCAGCAAGGTACAAATGTGTTGGATGCAGTTCGAAGAAATCCGAGAGTCCACCAATCCATAGTCGGACGGCATAACGCTTGCTTCGCTAACAATGGTAGAAACTTTCAACATATTTGGGGCATTTTCACATACCATCTAACACAGCACATGTAATATCCTTGATCAATACATATTTTAGACATTTTCAGTCTCGTATCTCTTCGTTTCTTGATGTTTTCTGACCATGGGTTGCTATGCAAATCTGAATCCTTGTGATGCAGATGCCCCTACCTCTATTTAAAGTTTGTCCCAATAATCCTGGGACACCTTGTTTTTCAGAAAAGTCCTCAAAACTTTATCTCATTATACTCTTTGATAATGCTTCACTTATTTAAAAATGGCATCGATAAAGTGTTATATAAAATAGGGGCACTCGTATTTTTATCACCCTTGATCATGGTTTTAAAGCTAATGTAACTCTTCACAATTTTGTCAAACGTACTTCCCGCACATGATTTATGTATCACTCATCAATGAAACTGACAGTGTGTTACATAGAAAACTGGTCATCAAAAATTTTAATCACACTGTACCCCTTGGCCATAATTTTAGGTCTAATGTATCCCTTGCCCATGATTTTAGATTAAACACTTATCCCTTCACAATATGATTAGAAGTTTAATGAACTTTGGAAATAAGATGGCTGCGCGCGCGCGCGCAATCTACTTTCTACTACAATCTACTTTCCATCAAAGTTCACATCGAATTTTTTCCAGTCCTTTGTGAACCACTCAAAACTGAAATGATTGAACCCCATCATTTGTTGAAATAAAACAAATGGAAACTTAAAAATGAACTTTAATTTTAGAATAGATTGCAATAAATTTTAATCCCTTAAAAATTATACAAAATTCATTGAGCCTTCGTGCTTGAAAAATCGTCGTAAAGATGTATACACAATAAAAGCGAATCACTTAGTCACTAATCACGTGACCTTCGGAACTATTAGATAAACCGACTAAAAATTTAGAAGGCATGTTTCTTTTGTAGAGTAGAAATCCGCAAAAGGTCGGGTTTTTCGGAAATCAAGCATCCCCAACCCCTCCGAAAAAAGGAAAAGGTTGCGAAGGCGTGATTTTGAACTATTAGAACAAACAGACTTAAAATTTGACAAGTATGTTTCTTTTGTTGATTACAGATCCGTAAGAACAGGTTTTGCGGAAATCGAATCCCAATGGGGAGTAGGGGACCTGAGGAGAGTAGTGAAAGGTAAATATACTGCTATTTGAGAAATTTAAGTCCTGACCTTTTTAAATCAAGAGGCAAGAGCTATAAGCATGTTTTTGAAAACAATTTAAAGTGTAATGGTAGGATTTAGAAAAAACAATATATATCAGCAATATATACAACCCTGTATATATATACCCTTTGAAGCGGGTGGGAAATGGCTAGTAGAGAAATGACAAAATGTGTCGAAATAATGCAACAAAAATTGCACAAAATTGAAATTTAATTTTTAACTTAACAAAGCATATTTAAAGGAAGAAATGAATAAAACCATGAAAGCCTTCTTTTTCAATTCCAACTATTTTAGCTCACTCTCTCACCCTAGATATATACATTTATTTATATATTTTGTTCAAATTTCCAATCATTACTAAAATACTTTCTATTCATCCAATCAAGTACAAATTTTTTTTAAAATTCGTAGTGGATGACACTTGATGTTAATACAGTTTTTTCAAACATTAATTCATTAATTACCGGTTAATTAATTAAATTAATTTCCGGTTTTCGACGCCAACTTAGATCAGTTTCCATTGTTGTAACAATGTAACTGAACAATAACAAAAGTTGGCGTCGATAACCGGTTTTTCAGCCAAACTAGCCAAACCGGGTGTGCATTGTTACAACAATGCAGATAAATCGTGCTCTTTTTTCAATTTCTACTATTTGTTCACTCTCTCCCTATATATTTTTCTTGTTCAAATTTTCAGTCGTTAATAAAATACTTTCTATTCATCCATTCAAAGAAGGAATTGACTTAAATTTTTTTTTACATAACTTGTTTGAAATAAACAGTTACACTTTTTAAACTTTACACGCGCTCACGAATATTTTATCTGTCAATAATCAAAACAAATGGCTCAAATCAACAACAAGAAATTTTAAAAAATTTTAATTGATAAGAATATGGATACGCGAGCAACATTCGTGTGAAGTGCATACAAATTAGAACAAAATTAACTAGAACTTCAACCTTTTTTTTCCCAAAACAACGTTTGAATTGTACAAACCCATTTAACGAATTCAGAGAGAGAGAGAATATATATTCCCTATATGTGTAGCATCTTTTTTTTTCTCCCCCTCAAAAAGATCTTTATTCAAAGTTGTTTGTTCTTTTTCTCTCCTATTCAGCAGGCTCGTGAAATTAAACCGCGCACGCGTAGGAAATGAACTAGCGTGCCGCATTCAAAAGAGAGGGGGAAAGGCGAAAAAGAACGGAAGAGAGGGAGAAAAAAGAAGGAAACAAAGTAGGAAACGGGGAAAGAGACGGGGAAAAAATGACAGATCGCGCCGAAGCATGCTCTCATCGATCATTCAAAGGGCGGTCAAGGTTTCACACTCACAGTTCTTGTTCAAACGTTGTCTTGGCTAAGCGAGCAGAACTATACTAACATTTTCTTCCGTCTCAAAATTCGAATTTAAGTGTTAAGACACTTGAAGAGTAATTTCTCAAATTTGTTTTAAGAAAAAAGAAATGCTTTGGTGTTTGCATAAATCAAGTCCTGTGTCTCTTATTTTCTGATAAACAATTTATAGATTTTATTATTGGTAGATGGTTATTGTGATGTGTAATTGGACATTTAATCGATTCTTCTAGTCTAAACGATTCATGAAATACCTAAGAGAATATATAAATTCTAAGTTGCTTTGACATCATTATATCCTTTTGGTTATTATTTTTTCATGGTAAGTTTTTGTCCTAGTTTTTCCTATAGAATTTTTTTCTTAATATTCTTCTCTATGAGAGAGAATCCTTATTCTTTTCTATTGATATTTTCATATTATTTTACTGTCTGGTCCACACGTGTGATAGAAATAAGCTTAATTTTTCAACATGGTTCTATTTTTTATGTTATGTCGATAATTTCTGCTGTACGGGGAAGGTGGTATGATAAAGCAGCTTAACCTTAAATCGCTGGCCTAATTCAGCGACAGCTTTAGAAATCATACCAGGACTCCATTTTAGTCTAAATACTCTTTCTATATCTTCAATAGTTATGTTTCTTGGAATAAAATTTCTTTCTTTTTTGACCTTCAAGGTAATACAACTTCCTCACTTATTATTTTATTTTATTTTGCTTTATTATACTATATATATATGGGGAGTAAAATGATACCCCCTACATGAATTTGAAATTTAAAAAATTGTTAAGGCTAAGAAAATATTTGTAAAATTTTTGAGAGACAATAGATTTTTCTTTCCCCCTGGATTCAAGTGTATCGAATCTTTTAATTCGGATTGAAGATATCCAGTTTATTAAAGCAATATATATTAGGGTGGATAGCAGCTATTTGGAGAAAAAATCGGAACCTACCTATGTGAAAACCATGTCCTGTGGTATGGGGATTATGAGAAAAGTAATTAAAAATAATAATTTCAGAATGTAATACTGCCACAAAGCGTAAAGTTCTTGAAATTTTTTTTAAAAAAAGACCTAATTTTCGTTCGATGATTCCAAATTCAAAATATAATTATTTTTCCACAATATGAATAACCAATAACAATGATTATCTATAAATAAGTAGTGAATAGTACGATATACATTGCAACATTACATAACCCCAGCTCTCTCCACGTGCAGTCGAAACAGTCTGATCCAAACTTTTTCCGCGCGCGTCTTCCGTTTTATCTTTCCACTGTAATTTCAATTTCGACAGCAGATTTTATTAGAAATTTATAAAACTAAAGAAGCTCTTAAATGTATCTGATTTTTTTCTTGTAACTATTTTGTTGTTGCCCTTCTCATCGCAATAAATGTTACAAGTACAAATTAAAAAGTAAGAAAAACTTTTTAA